>JZKD02S2413649.1:9611-28521 GCA_000966675.3 Picea glauca
ACAAGCCATTTATTTTTGCATGGGAGAAATAAATTATTGCATTGGGAAACATGATTTTTGGTCATTTTTACTTCTTGCAAAGTGGATTGTATTCATTTTTCCTTGGGCACCTCACAGCCACTAAAGCGTCCCCATCAAGGGGCTACTTCTTTCTTTTGTTATAAAATTACATCTTCAGCCATTAGGGTTGCAGAAACCCTAACTCATTTGCTTGAATAACTCTCTTATCAGCCGTTGGATTTTGTTCAAAGTTTGCACACTTATTCTTCTTGGTCTAGCACACTTTTTGGAAAAGTTTGAGGGGATTTCAGTGGCTTATTTTATTGTTGTAATACATTGAATGTTGTTATCCCTTGACCAAGTTTTGGGAGATACTTGGTCATGTTTGACCATTTTGGGGACTTCGACACCCTGTCGAAGATGAAACGTCAGACGAAGCGGAGATTGCGGAATCTCGACCCACTTTTGGGTCCCTTTTGGGTTTTGGAGAATATGCAATGGGAAAGGGATGTCGGCCCATGGGTTTACCCACACTTAGGCCCACTTTTGTAATGCATAAATAGATACCTAGGCATTTATCAAAAGATATAGAGATGTATGTGATGTAAGCTAAGTGCTAATAGATTTTGTAAGTGTTATGTGCATGACTGTAAGAGGCTTGCAGAGCTAAGTGCAAGTTATTGTAAGGAGTTGTGGAAGGTTTTGTGTTGTAGCGCAAGGAAGAAGGATCTAGCGCGTTGCGCAGATCTTTTGTCCTATGCGAATAAGGTTTTGGGTGGCTCTGTGTTGTAACCGATTGAAGACGCTAATACAGAAGAAGAGTTGGTGGACGTAGCCCCAGGGTGGGGGTGAACCACATAAATCTGTGTGTTACGCTTTGTGCTTCGACTTGATGTGTTTATCCCTTCTTTTGCTAAGTGCTTTGATATATTTAAATAGATGTGCTTGTGCTTTGTGCTTCTTAGAGGTGTGTGAATGTTAGATTTGACATGTATGAAGATGCTTAGTGTTGATCTACCGGATCTGATCTGTTTTACTGTTGCTAAGTGTTGAAATACCTTAGATCTAAGTGAATGTTGTGATGCTCTGTGCTATCTGTGAAGCATAATAAGGGTTGAATATTGACAAATGATATATGCTAAGTACTATGTAAGCGATATAATCACATATCTATGTCCTAGCTAAAGTTGCATACACTTGAGTCCTGCAAACACCCATGCCTCTACCTCGGGTGAGACTTCATCTACTTCACAGGTATTGCCGAAAGGGTCGGTAGTTAGGGCTTTGTTGGTGCGCTCTTGAGCATTGAACCCTGGGTCTGCCCCTGTGCCAAAAAATGGTTTCGTTGTTGGGACCTGAGACTGTGATTACTGGGAACTAAGAAAGAAGAGGCTTGTGCAAAAGAAATCTTTGTGCATAGATCTGTGCCCTAACACACAGTACCCTACTCATTTTATAAGCTTTATGATAAGAAAAGAAGTCTGATCTGAAGAAAGAAGGTTGGATCTAAAAGAAAGAAGCAAGATCTTGAAGCTTTGTGCCAAGAAAAAGGTCATATCTGAAGAAAAGAAGCCCGGTCCGAAGAAAAGAGGTAAGATCTATAAGCTCTGCGCTCTGATAGAGGTAAGAATAGTTAAAGAAGCAAGATCTGAAAGCTTTGTGCTCTGTAAAAGTAAGATAAGCGAAAAATTTTGTTTCTAGAATATGAATTTAGGTATGTTAGATAGATTATGTCCTAGCTTGAAAACTAGGGCACTAATAGACGAAAGAAGATTTGATATAAGTAGATCTGATAAGAATAATGAAAGATATGTTATACCTATGCATAGAAAGAATGTTTGAACTAACAAATGGATGCAGGATCCTAGAAAGAATTTGTTGCAGGTTAACTCCTATGATCCTAGTGCACAATATAAAGGGAGCTGGGGATCATTTAAAAGAAAAAGAGGATTGACCCTCTGTTACAGTTGCAGAAGACCAGGACATCTTGCTAAGAAATGCCCCGGAAGAAGACCTAGTTGTCTTTGTTGTAACGCTATGGACCATGAAGTGTTGGATTGCCCTAGAATGATCGCTAATCTTGAAGAAATGAATCAGAACCAAGAAAACCCTAAGGTAGATCCAGAAAAGGCAAAACCCTAGCAAGAATCAGAGAAAGTATTGATACAAATGAAGGAGACCTTGAATGACCACCGAAATGTCAGATTATCATAGATTTTCAAAGAAAAAGAATGCATTGAAGCAAGAATAGGGGACTTCGGCATTGACTATGTTCTTGATGAAGAGACATAAGTGAATATTATGCCAGAAAGAACTTAGNACAAGCCATTTATTTTTGCATGGGAGAAATAAATTATTGCATTGGGAAACATGATTTTTGGTCATTTTTACTTCTTGCAAAGTGGATTGTATTCATTTTTCCTTGGGCACCTCACAGCCACTAAAGCGTCCCCATCAAGGGGCTACTTCTTTCTTTTGTTATAAAATTACATCTTCAGCCATTAGGGTTGCAGAAACCCTAACTCATTTGCTTGAATAACTCTCTTATCAGCCGTTGGATTTTGTTCAAAGTTTGCACACTTATTCTTCTTGGTCTAGCACACTTTTTGGAAAAGTTTGAGGGGATTTCAGTGGCTTATTTTATTGTTGTAATACATTGAATGTTGTTATCCCTTGACCAAGTTTTGGGAGATACTTGGTCATGTTTGACCATTTTGGGGACTTCGACACCCTGTCGAAGATGAAACGTCAGACGAAGCGGAGATTGCGGAATCTCGACCCACTTTTGGGTCCCTTTTGGGTTTTGGAGAATATGCAATGGGAAAGGGATGTCGGCCCATGGGTTTACCCACACTTAGGCCCACTTTTGTAATGCATAAATAGATACCTAGGCATTTATCAAAAGATATAGAGATGTATGTGATGTAAGCTAAGTGCTAATAGATTTTGTAAGTGTTATGTGCATGACTGTAAGAGGCTTGCAGAGCTAAGTGCAAGTTATTGTAAGGAGTTGTGGAAGGTTTTGTGTTGTAGCGCAAGGAAGAAGGATCTAGCGCGTTGCGCAGATCTTTTGTCCTATGCGAATAAGGTTTTGGGTGGCTCTGTGTTGTAACCGATTGAAGACGCTAATACAGAAGAAGAGTTGGTGGACGTAGCCCCAGGGTGGGGGTGAACCACATAAATCTGTGTGTTACGCTTTGTGCTTCGACTTGATGTGTTTATCCCTTCTTTTGCTAAGTGCTTTGATATATTTAAATAGATGTGCTTGTGCTTTGTGCTTCTTAGAGGTGTGTGAATGTTAGATTTGACATGTATGAAGATGCTTAGTGTTGATCTACCGGATCTGATCTGTTTTACTGTTGCTAAGTGTTGAAATACCTTAGATCTAAGTGAATGTTGTGATGCTCTGTGCTATCTGTGAAGCATAATAAGGGTTGAATATTGACAAATGATATATGCTAAGTACTATGTAAGCGATATAATCACATATCTATGTCCTAGCTAAAGTTGCATACACTTGAGTCCTGCAAACACCCCTGCCTCTACCTCGGGTGAGACTTCATCTACTTCACAAGTATTGCCGAAAGGGTCGGTAGTTAGGGCTTTGTTGATGCGCTCTTGAGCGTTGAACCCTGGGTCTGCCCCTGTGCCAAAAAATGGTTTCGTTGTTGGGACCTGAGACTGTGATTACTGGGAACTAAGAAAGAAGAGGCTTGTGAAAAAGAAATCTTTGTGCGTAGATCTGTGCCCTAACACGCAGTACCCTACTCGTTTTATAAGCTTTATGATAAGAAAAGAAGTCTAATCTGAAGAAAGAAGGTTGGATCTAAAAGAAAGAAGCAAGATCTTGAAGCTTTGTGCCAAGAAAAAGGTCATATCTGAAGAAAAGAAGCCCGATCCGAAGAAAAGAGGTAAGATATGTAAGCTCTGCGCTCTGATAGAGGTAAGAATAGTTAAAGAAGCAAGATTTGAAAGCTTTGTGCTCTGTAAAAGTAAGATAAGCGAAATTTTTTGTTTCTAGAATATGAATTTAGGTATGTTAGATAGATTATGTCCTAGCTTGAAAACTAGGGCACTAATAGACGAAAGAAGATTTGATATAAGTAGATCTGATAAGAATAATGAAAGATATGTTATACCTATGCATAGAAAGAATGTTTGAACTAACAAATGGATGCAGGATCCTAGAAAGAATTTGTTGCAGGTTAACTCCTATGATCCTAGTGCACAATATAAAGGGAGCTGGGGATCATTTAAAAGAAAAAGAGGATTGACCCTCTGTTACAGTTGCAGAAGACCAGGACATCTTGCTAAGAAATGCCCCGGAAGAAGACCTAGTTGTCTTTGTTGTAACGCTATGGACCATGAAGTGTTGGATTGCCCTAGAATGATCGCTAATCTTGAAGAAATGAATCAGAACCAAGAAAACCCTAAGGTAGATCCAGAAAAGGCAAAACCCTAGCAAGAATCAGAGAAAGTATTGATACAAATGAAGGAGACCTTGAATGACCACCGAAATGTCAGATTATCATAGATTTTCAAAGAAAAAGAATGCATTGAAGCAAGAATAGGGGACTTCGGCATTGACTATGTTCTTGATGAAGAGACATAAGTGAATATTATGCCAGAAAGAACTTAGCAAGCTATAGGGAAGCATGCTATGATCCCTTCATTAGGAGGAATAGGACTATTCAGAGGGAAGCTGGTAAGTTTATGTGGGAGGCTTGCTCATATATCTACAACTGTCAATGGAACTTCAACAAATGAAGATTTTGAGATTATCAAATGTATTAAAAACAGTGCCCCGTTTACCATGTTACTAGGGAAACCTTGGATTGAAAGAGATCAAGACAGACACAGAGAAGAAGAAGAACCCTTGGAATAGAAAAAACAAGAGTTAAAAGATGTCATGACCAGAAGGATCGCTCAATTGATTAAAGAACGAGAAAACGGATCAAAGCTATTTGACCCTAGAGACTCTGATGTTGAAGCTGCAAGACCACTAGAATACCCTCAGAAGACTAAAGTACTTACTCTAGAGGCAGAAGAGATATTAACCCTGAAAGATTCTCAACAGCGCGTAGTAACTATATCTAAAGAAGATAAGAATCAGAATGGAAAGAAGAATACTGAGACGAAGCTCACTGGAAAGAAGGCTAGAAAGCTAAGTAGGAAGAGGGCTAAGATTGAAAAATTATAGAAGGTTCCAGAGGGAGCCTCGCAGAAGGAAAATTTGTAGAATTTGAGCTTCGTCGAGATATCAGAACAACGACATAGGTCACTTCGTCGTGGCGAAGCAATATAGTCGTTGGGGACGATATATCCGTTCGACTGATGCTCCAAACAACTGGAAAAACATTTATGGCTCGCCACCTGACCGATGGACCACGCCATAACGGACAAAACAAGAGTTAATGAAGCCTCATACCCGTTGTAAGCAATCTGTTGTTGAGTTTCCTATTTATCCCGTTGCGCCATGCACGAAGAACACTTTTGCCAAATCGAGAATTTGAGCTCGCAACCTTGGTTAAGATTGTCCAGTGATCATTATGTCCTTACTTTCCATTTTATTGTCGTGTCTACATTACTTCGTGAACCCGATATTATTAACCTCGAACGCGTATGTTCGAGGAGCTTAGCACATTTGAAGAATCTGCGAAGGAAGTACTCGTTGATCTCAGGACTGAGAAAGTCATGTCAGAAAGAAGGATGTTTGCAGGTTTGCAAGCATCATCGACAAGAGGAGTCCAAGCTTCTCCATCGAATGCTCGTGGAGCAGGAACTTCTAGAATCACGACAGAGATGAGAACGAAGCATAGAGACGATCTCGCGAATGCTAAGTTGATTCCAAGCATCTTACCTGCATATATACATCCTCTGAGCAGCGCAATGAACAGAGCTAGCGTGCCTAGAGATTTTGACTATGCCTTGGTCACTGCGTACCTTCCGAAAGGGATAGGTGCAGTTCGCACAGACCAGGATAAGATAGCGGTGCTAAAATTTAGTGACTTCAACCTTAGAGACCGTAAAGCTTACAATATGCTCGCCCTGCATAAGTATCTGACCAAGATGAAAAGCAAGAATTCAAATATTATCCCCCGGCCTTGGACCCATAACCTCGCGCAGTCTACCCTGCTTAATGTTATGAAGATCTCGCACTTTGAACAACATCAAGAAGTGAACGCATGTGTTAAGTTGTTGTTATCATGTTACCATGGAGGATATTTATGGTTGAACCAACGTATCACAGTGGATCCAACCTTGATCCATCGGATCATCGAGTTGAGCATGCAAGGCCCTGACCCACATGATTTTTACCCTGGAAAGACCACAGACCAAGCCTTAGCACAGAAGATAAAAGAGACTTATGGCGATGTCGAGAAGGGCATGCGCGGCTACAAGGTAGACTCTATTCAGAATGGCATAGTACACCTCGCCTATCAGTTGATCGCAGGAAAGTTAGTTCGCAAGAACCGACCAACCCAAGTCACTGGATTCGTAATAGACCTCACATGAAAGTGCACGAAGGGCCTATAGATGAATAGAGCACAATACTTGGTAAACCAACTAGAGCTCGACTGTAGAGAATCCCAGGACCAAGGATATGAGTTCCATTTCAGTTGGCTCCTGATCCTGGTTGCTTTCATTGCATGGAAGATGCCGGAAGGTGCGACCTTCCTGGACATCGAGCCATTTGAACCATTGGCTGCGAAGTTCAGTACCATGTGGTACTCGAACGATATGAATAAACAATGGCAGTCAAATGTCGTGTTTCATTCATATTATAATCAGTTGAAAGTAGCTATCCAGTCTACACCGCGCATCACTCCGAACACCCTCTACAAGTTTCGGCCCCTGATGAAGTTCAGCACAGACAGACACTTTCTCTACATCACAGCGCATGCTGACGAGCACAAGCAGCAGTTACAGTCCTATTATAGATTAACAGAAGAAGATCTGGAGGAGATCACAAAGGAATGGTCAGCGAACCTCCTTGTTCCAGCTGACCCTGCGGACATATCTGATGTAGACAACCCAGAAATTGTGTAGGATCTACCCGGACCTAGCATGCGACAGAAGATCAGTGAAGTGCAAGACTTAAGTAGTGCCTCGGTGAAGACTGCTTCCATCACGCCAGAGAAAGAGGGTGATGGTGAAGAGTTAGAAGAAGTCGAACAGAAGCGCAAAGACGAAGCAGAGCTTTTGAAGAAGAGGAAGGGTTCACCTCAGAAACCTTCTTCCCGGAAGAAGTCCAAAGCTCCTGTGACTAAGTTGCAGACCACACTGACCCCAGACGACTTCAATTTCATCATTGCAGCCCTGAACGATGCTACGCTGGAGATAGTAGAGACACAGAAGGCGAAGCAAGAGCAGATGTATAATCATATTGATATTGAACTCCAAGGGGTGCAGCAAGCACTATAGTCTAGCCGCGCAATCTCCACTACGCCTCTGACAGTAGGAACACCAGAACCAGGGGATGAGCTAGCTCAACTCCACCGGATTGCTGATACAGTCGAAGCTTGCCTTCAATGGGCTCAAGAAGAAACAACGCAAGCAACTCAAGCTTTAACACAGGTACAAGGAGTTCTTATGGAGTAGTGCAGCACGTCAGAACAAGAAAAGATTGCTCTCCAAGCAAAATGGGATGCAGATAAAGCAGAGCTACAGCAAAGCAAGGAACAGTTGCTCGCAAAGCAACTTGAAATAAAGGAACTGGTCAACAGAGCACTTTGCTCTGCGACCATCGTCGAAGTACAGACAGAAGAATGGGTTCCACAGCAAGTGGCACAACTGGAAAGAGTAATTCAGAAGCTCCAGCAGTGCATTGCAGATCTAGAGCTTCGCGCAGTACCTGAGACCCCACAGGAGATCAGAGACCAAAGAGAAATAATTGCCCGCAATGCAGTTGACAGACTGAAAGCTCTTGCCTTGGAGTGCAAGCAGCTGAGTAGCTGCAGTGCCAAGACATATGAGAACCTCACCGAAAACCCAAAGTTATATAAATTGGAGTCACAGCTCCATGAGGCGAAGTATGAAGCTAAAAAGCTACAGACGCAGTTGAAGGCCCTGTCACCCGTAGAAATAATGAAGAGATCTCATGAACAATGCACGGCTCAGTAGCAGATCCATACGATCTAGAGCAAAGTGATGGAAGTGACTCAACGACTTCAATCGGTGCAAGATAAGGCATGTCAGTTGTTCACAGAGGTTGAAAGCCGAGGAGCAGAGCTAGAACAGGTTGTGAGTGCAGCNTTTTGTTTCTAGAATATGAATTTAGGTATGTTAGATAGATTATGTCCTAGCTTGAAAACTAGGGCACTAATAGACGAAAGAAGATTTGATATAAGTAGATCTGATAAGAATAATGAAAGATATGTTATACCTATGCATAGAAAGAATGTTTGAACTAACAAATGGATGCAGGATCCTAGAAAGAATTTGTTGCAGGTTAACTCCTATGATCCTAGTGCACAATATAAAGGGAGCTGGGGATCATTTAAAAGAAAAAGAGGATTGACCCTCTGTTACAGTTGCAGAAGACCAGGACATCTTGCTAAGAAATGCCCCGGAAGAAGACCTAGTTGTCTTTGTTGTAACGCTATGGACCATGAAGTGTTGGATTGCCCTAGAATGATCGCTAATCTTGAAGAAATGAATCAGAACCAAGAAAACCCTAAGGTAGATCCAGAAAAGGCAAAACCCTAGCAAGAATCAGAGAAAGTATTGATACAAATGAAGGAGACCTTGAATGACCACCGAAATGTCAGATTATCATAGATTTTCAAAGAAAAAGAATGCATTGAAGCAAGAATAGGGGACTTCGGCATTGACTATGTTCTTGATGAAGAGACATAAGTGAATATTATGCCAGAAAGAACTTAGGAAGCTATAGGGAAGCATGCTATGATCCCTTCATTAGGAGGAATAGGACTATTCAGAGGGAAGTTGGTAAGTTTATGTGGGAGGCTTGCTCAGATATCTACAACTGTCAATGGAACTTCGACAAATGAAGATTTTGAGATTATCAAATGTATTAAAAACGGCGCCCCGTTTACCATGTTACTAGGGAAACCTTGGATTGAAAGAGATCAAGCCAGACACAGAGAAGAAGAAGAACCCTCGGAATAGAAAAAACAAGAGTTAAAAGATGTCATGACCAGAAGGATCGCTCAATTGATTAAGGAACAGGAAAACGGATCAAAGCTATTTGACCCTAGAGACTCTGATGTCGAAGCTGCAAGACCACTAGAATACCCTCAGAAGACTAAAGTACTTACTCTAGAGGCAGAAGAGATATTAACCTTGAAAGATTCTCAACAACGCGTAGTAACTATATCTAAAGAAGATAAGAATCGGAATGGAAAGAAGAATACTGAGACGAAGCTCACTGGAAAGAAGGCTAGAAAGCTAAGTAGGAAGAGGGCTAAGATTGAAAAATTATAGAAGGTTCCAGAGGGAGCCTCGCAGAAGGAAAATTTGTAGAATTTGAGCTTCGTCGAGATATCAGAACAACGACATAGGTCACTTCGTCGTGGCGAAGCAATATAGTCGTTGGGGACGATATATCCGTTCGACTGATGCTCCAAACAACTGGAAAAACATTTATGGCTCGCCACCTGACCGATGGACCACGCCATAACGGACAAAACAAGAGTTAATGAAGCCTCATACCCGTTGTAAGCAATCTGTTGTTGAGTTTCCTATTTATCCCGTTGCGCCATGCACGAAGAACACTTTTGCCAAATCGAGAATTTGAGCTCGCAACCTTGGTTAAGATTGTCCAGTGATCATTATGTCCTTACTTTCCATTTTATTGTCGTGTCTACATTACTTCGTGAACCCGATATTATTAACCTCGAACGCGTATGTTCGAGGAGCTTAGCACATTTGAAGAATCTGCGAAGGAAGTACTCGTTGATCTCAGGACTGAGAAAGTCATGTCAGAAAGAAGGATGTTTGCAGGTTTGCAAGCATCATCGACAAGAGGAGTCCAAGCTTCTCCATCGAATGCTCGTGGAGCAGGAACTTCTAGAATCACGACAGAGATGAGAACGAAGCATAGAGACGATCTCGCGAATGCTAAGTTGATTCCAAGCATCTTACCTGCATATATACATCCTCTGAGCAGCGCAATGAACAGAGCTAGCGTGCCTAGAGATTTTGACTATGCCTTGGTCACTGCGTACCTTCCGAAAGGGATAGGTGCAGTTCGCACAGACCAGGATAAGATAGCGGTGCTAAAATTTAGTGACTTCAACCTTAGAGACCGTAAAGCTTACAATATGCTCGCCCTGCATAAGTATCTGACCAAGATGAAAAGCAAGAATTCAAATATTATCCCCCGGCCTTGGACCCATAACCTCGCGCAGTCTACCCTGCTTAATGTTATGAAGATCTCGCACTTTGAACAACATCAAGAAGTGAACGCATGTGTTAAGTTGTTGTTATCATGTTACCATGGAGGATATTTATGGTTGAACCAACGTATCACAGTGGATCCAACCTTGATCCATCGGATCATCGAGTTGAGCATGCAAGGCCCTGACCCACATGATTTTTACCCTGGAAAGACCACAGACCAAGCCTTAGCACAGAAGATAAAAGAGACTTATGGCGATGTCGAGAAGGGCATGCGCGGCTACAAGGTAGACTCTATTCAGAATGGCATAGTACACCTCGCCTATCAGTTGATCGCAGGAAAGTTAGTTCGCAAGAACCGACCAACCCAAGTCACTGGATTCGTAATAGACCTCACATGAAAGTGCACGAAGGGCCTATAGATGAATAGAGCACAATACTTGGTAAACCAACTAGAGCTCGACTGTAGAGAATCCCAGGACCAAGGATATGAGTTCCATTTCAGTTGGCTCCTGATCCTGGTTGCTTTCATTGCATGGAAGATGCCGGAAGGTGCGACCTTCCTGGACATCGAGCCATTTGAACCATTGGCTGCGAAGTTCAGTACCATGTGGTACTCGAACGATATGAATAAACAATGGCAGTCAAATGTCGTGTTTCATTCATATTATAATCAGTTGAAAGTAGCTATCCAGTCTACACCGCGCATCACTCCGAACACCCTCTACAAGTTTCGGCCCCTGATGAAGTTCAGCACAGACAGACACTTTCTCTACATCACAGCGCATGCTGACGAGCACAAGCAGCAGTTACAGTCCTATTATAGATTAACAGAAGAAGATCTGGAGGAGATCACAAAGGAATGGTCAGCGAACCTCCTTGTTCCAGCTGACCCTGCGGACATATCTGATGTAGACAACCCAGAAATTGTGTAGGATCTACCCGGACCTAGCATGCGACAGAAGATCAGTGAAGTGCAAGACTTAAGTAGTGCCTCGGTGAAGACTGCTTCCATCACGCCAGAGAAAGAGGGTGATGGTGAAGAGTTAGAAGAAGTCGAACAGAAGCGCAAAGACGAAGCAGAGCTTTTGAAGAAGAGGAAGGGTTCACCTCAGAAACCTTCTTCCCGGAAGAAGTCCAAAGCTCCTGTGACTAAGTTGCAGACCACACTGACCCCAGACGACTTCAATTTCATCATTGCAGCCCTGAACGATGCTACGCTGGAGATAGTAGAGACACAGAAGGCGAAGCAAGAGCAGATGTATAATCATATTGATATTGAACTCCAAGGGGTGCAGCAAGCACTATAGTCTAGCCGCGCAATCTCCACTACGCCTCTGACAGTAGGAACACCAGAACCAGGGGATGAGCTAGCTCAACTCCACCGGATTGCTGATACAGTCGAAGCTTGCCTTCAATGGGCTCAAGAAGAAACAACGCAAGCAACTCAAGCTTTAACACAGGTACAAGGAGTTCTTATGGAGTAGTGCAGCACGTCAGAACAAGAAAAGATTGCTCTCCAAGCAAAATGGGATGCAGATAAAGCAGAGCTACAGCAAAGCAAGGAACAGTTGCTCGCAAAGCAACTTGAAATAAAGGAACTGGTCAACAGAGCACTTTGCTCTGCGACCATCGTCGAAGTACAGACAGAAGAATGGGTTCCACAGCAAGTGGCACAACTGGAAAGAGTAATTCAGAAGCTCCAGCAGTGCATTGCAGATCTAGAGCTTCGCGCAGTACCTGAGACCCCACAGGAGATCAGAGACCAAAGAGAAATAATTGCCCGCAATGCAGTTGACAGACTGAAAGCTCTTGCCTTGGAGTGCAAGCAGCTGAGTAGCTGCAGTGCCAAGACATATGAGAACCTCACCGAAAACCCAAAGTTATATAAATTGGAGTCACAGCTCCATGAGGCGAAGTATGAAGCTAAAAAGCTACAGACGCAGTTGAAGGCCCTGTCACCCGTAGAAATAATGAAGAGATCTCATGAACAATGCACGGCTCAGTAGCAGATCCATACGATCTAGAGCAAAGTGATGGAAGTGACTCAACGACTTCAATCGGTGCAAGATAAGGCATGTCAGTTGTTCACAGAGGTTGAAAGCCGAGGAGCAGAGCTAGAACAGGTTGTGAGTGCAGCAAAACAACGCCTAGAGGGACCCGTCAATGACGCACTCATCCAGGAGTTTGTCGAGCAAGAGGTCATAGCACAACAGCAGGTCGAAGCAGCTCGAGGCATTCGAGGCAGAATTGATCATACCAGAGTGACTCGGGACAAGTCACAGGTGAGTTTTGGGGATTTGTTGGCCCTTGGCCAAGTTTTGGGAGATACTTGGTCATGTTTGACCATTTTTGGGACTTTGACAGCCTGTCGAAGATGGAGCGCCAGACGAAGCGGAGATTGCGGAATCTCGGCCCACTTTTGGGTCCCTTTTGGGTTTTTGGGAATATGTAATGGGAAAGGGATGTCGGCCCCTGGGTTTACTCACGTTGAGGCCCACTTTTGTAATGTATAAATAGATATCTAGGCATCTATCGGAAGATATAGAGACGTATGTGATGTAAGCTAAGTGCTAATAGTTTTTGTAAGTGCTCTATGCATCACTGTAAGAGGCTTGCAGAGCTAAGTGCAAGTCATTGTAAGGAGTTGTGGAAGGCTTTATGCTGTAGCGCAAGGAAGAAGGATCTAACGAGTTGCGCAAATCTTATGTCCTATGCGAAGAAGGTTTTTGGTGGCTCTGTGTTGTATCTGATTGAATACACTAATAAAGAAGAAGAGTTGGTGGACATATCCCCAGGGTGGGGGTGAACCACGTAAATCTGTGTGTTACGCTTTGTGCTTCGACTTGATGTGTTTATCCCTTCTTTTGCTAAGTGCTTTGATATATTTAAATAGATCTGCTTATGCTTTGTACTTCTTAGAGGTGTGTGAATGTTAGATCTGACATGTATGAAGATGCTTAGTGTTAATCTACCGGATCTGATCTATTTTACTGTTGCTAAGTGTTGAAATACCTTAGATCTAAGTGAATGTTGTGATGCTCTATGTTATCTGCAAAGTATAATAAGGGTTGAATATTGATGAATGATCTATGCTAAGTACTCTGTAAGCAATATAATCATAGATCTGTGTCCCAACTAAGGTTGCAGACACTTGAGTCATGCAACCACCCCTGCCTCTACCGCGGGTGAGACTTCATTTGCTTCGCAGGTGTTGCCAAAAGGGTCGGTAGTTAGGGCTTTGTTGGGGCACTCTTGAGCGTTGAACCCTGGGTCTGCCCTTGTGCCAACAAATGTTAAATCCATAAGGCTAATATAACTTGTTGTAGACAATTTTTTACAACAACCTTGTATTTTCATGCTAGAATATTGGTTTTTTGTCTTGAGTTTAGCTAGTCATTTACTAGTCTTTCTCTTGCATTTTCTACTTGATCTCTAGAATTTATTGAGCAGATTATAGTGCCATATTATTGTTGATATATATTGTTATATATTGTTGCAGATTAGGGAAAACAAGCTTAACTTGTTGATCCAACTAACATATGTCTCGGGCAAGTATTCCATCGTTTACAGGTTACTCAACATACTTGGCAACCCTTGGACCTTCCCAAGACTTCAATCCATACATTTCACTCCAATTAGAATTTACCTCTAGGGGATCCACTTCCATCTCTATCCATATCCATCTCATTCCCCCTAGGCTCACTGGATCGCCTCCTTAAAATGACCAAGTAACCCTTGAAGTGTGGGACCTACATCGAGGTGAAATTCGGTGTAGGATTCCCAAGTTGTAGCACTTTCTTCGTGGTTGGGTCGGGATTTTTCCAACCTACAACTTGCGCTATAACATTTTGGCACCATTGTCGGGGAAGATTTTGAATCTTCTTCGTACCCTAACGACACTTTGGTAAGCTATCCAAAAAATCATTTCCCTTAGCTTACCTGGCAACTCCACCTAAGGGACATTCCCTTTCCTTTTTCTTGATAAGCTCGTCTTAAATCTTATCTGGCGACTCCACCATGCCACCAAATAAATCTGTGTCCAACAAACCCTCCAGAGTATGTAAAGAAACACCCAAATGGCCTAGTCCCCCAAAGTCCCATGTCCCTCGTAATTGTTTCTCTACTTCTCCTAGCCCTCCATCCTCACTTGAAATTCCACACCTTCACCTTCACCCATACCCTACTGAACTAGAATATCACTTGTATCCTTTCCTACGTAGTTTAGAATCATGTGACCAACATAAGGATATCTTGATGAAACTTTTCTCACACTTTTGTTGGAAAGGCCAAGGATTGGTTCAATAACATTCCCCTAGGAATAATCACAAATTGGAATTACTTTCATGAACTTTTCACCAAACGATTCGAGAAAAATAGAGATTATCAATCCTTGTGTAATCAACTCCACAACTACAAAAGAAAATTAGGGGAGGATATAAGGGATTTCAATTATAGGTTTAACACCCTCGTAAGATGTTTTCCCAAGGAGTTGAAACCTCCCAAAGCTGTCATTCTCAAACTATATATATCAACTGTGAAAGATATGTACGGGGCTCTTATTAGGGAACATCCTACCACTTTGTTTGAAGCTCATGAGAGAGCATGTGAAATAGAAGAAACTTAACTACCTCTCTCATACAAGAAGAAGAGAACCCCAAAGAGACTCTTCAAATTAATCAAAGTGATGACTTTGTTTAATCAGAACATCCTCCAGATGTCAGAACTTACCTACAATAGGAACGAGAGAAAGTAACTGAAAGGGCAACATGTCTCATGATCAACCTTTTAGAAGAAGAGAGAGAGGCAAAATTAGAAAAAGCACCTCGCCCACCAAACGAGATCTTGGAATTAGAAAAGAAGCAAGCCACAGAGTTGGATGAAGTAAAATTCTCGCAATACTTTCAACAATTTTTTGCAGAACCACTCAACAAAACGAAGTTTGAAATCAACAAAGGTAAAGAGCAAGTGTCTCTCCAAGACANGCTCAAGAAGAAACAACGCAAGCAACTCAAGCTTTAACACAGGTACAGGGAGTTCTTATGGAGTAGTGCAGCACGTCAGAACAAGAAAAGATTGCTCTCCAAGCAAAATGGGATGCAGATAAAGTAGAGCTACAGCAAAGCAAGGAATAGTTGCTCGCAGAGCAACTCGTAATAAAGGAACTGGTCAACAGAGCACTTCGCTCTGTGACCATCGTCGAAGTACAGACAGAAGAATGGGTTCCACAGCAAGTGGCACAACTGGAAAGAGTAATTCAGAAGCTCCAGCAGTGCATTACAGATCTAGAGCTTCACGCGGTACCTGAGACCCCACAGGAGATCAGATACCAAAGAGAAATAATTGCCCGCAATGCAGTTGACAGACTGAAAGATCTTGCCTTGGAGTGTAAGCAGCTGAGTAGCTGCAGTGCCAAGACATATGAGAACCTCACCGAAAACCCAAAGTTATATAAATTGGAGTCGCAACTCCAAGAGGCGAAGTATGAAGCTAAAAATCTACAGACGCAGTTGAAGGCCTTGTCACCCATAGAAATAATGAAGAGATCTCATGAACAATGCACAGCCCAGTAGCAGATCCATACGATCCAGAGCAAAGTGATGGAAGTGACTCAACGACTTCAATCGGTGCAAGATAAGGCATGTCAGTTGTTCACAGAGGTTGAAAGCCGAGGAGCAGAGCTAGAACAGGTTGTGAGTGCAGCAAAACAACGCCTAGAGGGACCCGTCAATGACGCACTCATCCAGGAGTTTGTCGAGCAAGAGGTCATAGCACAACAGCAGGTCGAAGCAGCTCGAGGCATTCGAGGCAGAATTGATCATACCAGAGTGACTCGGGACAAGTCACAGGTGAGTTTTGGGGATTTGTTGGCCCTTGGCCAAGTTTTGGGAGATACTTGGTCATGTTTGACCATTTTTGGGACTTTGACAGCCTGTCGAAGATGGAGCGCCAGACGAAGCGGAGATTGCGGAATCTCGGCCCACTTTTGGGTCCCTTTTGGGTTTTTGGGAATATGTAATGGGAAAGGGATGTCGGCCCCTGGGTTTACTCACGTTGAGGCCCACTTTTGTAATGTATAAATAGATATCTAGGCATCTATCGGAAGATATAGAGACGTATGTGATGTAAGCTAAGTGCTAATAGTTTTTGTAAGTGCTCTATGCATCACTGTAAGAGGCTTGCAGAGCTAAGTGCAAGTCATTGTAAGGAGTTGTGGAAGGCTTTATGCTGTAGCGCAAGGAAGAAGGATCTAACGAGTTGCGCAAATCTTATGTCCTATGCGAAGAAGGTTTTTGGTGGCTCTGTGTTGTATCTGATTGAATACACTAATAAAGAAGAAGAGTTGGTGGACATATCCCCAGGGTGGGGGTGAACCACGTAAATCTGTGTGTTACGCTTTGTGCTTCGACTTGATGTGTTTATCCCTTCTTTTGCTAAGTGCTTTGATATATTTAAATAGATCTGCTTATGCTTTGTACTTCTTAGAGGTGTGTGAATGTTAGATCTGACATGTATGAAGATGCTTAGTGTTAATCTACCGGATCTGATCTATTTTACTGTTGCTAAGTGTTGAAATACCTTAGATCTAAGTGAATGTTGTGATGCTCTATGTTATCTGCAAAGTATAATAAGGGTTGAATATTGATGAATGATCTATGCTAAGTACTCTGTAAGCAATATAATCATAGATCTGTGTCCCAACTAAGGTTGCAGACACTTGAGTCATGCAACCACCCCTGCCTCTACCGCGGGTGAGACTTCATTTGCTTCGCAGGTGTTGCCAAAAGGGTCGGTAGTTAGGGCTTTGTTGGGGCACTCTTGAGCGTTGAACCCTGGGTCTGCCCTTGTGCCAACAAATGTTAAATCCATAAGGCTAATATAACTTGTTGTAGACAATTTTTTACAACAACCTTGTATTTTCATGCTAGAATATTGGTTTTTTGTCTTGAGTTTAGCTAGTCATTTACTAGTCTTTCTCTTGCATTTTCTACTTGATCTCTAGAATTTATTGAGCAGATTATAGTGCCATATTATTGTTGATATATATTGTTATATATTGTTGCAGATTAGGGAAAACAAGCTTAACTTGTTGATCCAACTAACATATGTCTCGGGCAAGTATTCCATCGTTTACAGGTTACTCAACATACTTGGCAACCCTTGGACCTTCCCAAGACTTCAATCCATACATTTCACTCCAATTAGAATTTACCTCTAGGGGATCCACTTCCATCTCTATCCATATCCATCTCATTCCCCCTAGGCTCACTGGATCGCCTCCTTAAAATGACCAAGTAACCCTTGAAGTGTGGGACCTACATCGAGGTGAAATTCGGTGTAGGATTCCCAAGTTGTAGCACTTTCTTCGTGGTTGGGTCGGGATTTTTCCAACCTACAACTTGCGCTATAACATTTTGGCACCATTGTCGGGGAAGATTTTGAATCTTCTTCGTACCCTAACGACACTTTGGTAAGCTATCCAAAAAATCATTTCCCTTAGCTTACCTGGCAACTCCACCTAAGGGACATTCCCTTTCCTTTTTCTTGATAAGCTCGTCTTAAATCTTATCTGGCGACTCCACCATGCCACCAAATAAATCTGTGTCCAACAAACCCTCCAGAGTATGTAAAGAAACACCCAAATGGCCTAGTCCCCCAAAGTCCCATGTCCCTCGTAATTGTTTCTCTACTTCTCCTAGCCCTCCATCCTCACTTGAAATTCCACACCTTCACCTTCACCCATACCCTACTGAACTAGAATATCACTTGTATCCTTTCCTACGTAGTTTAGAATCATGTGACCAACATAAGGATATCTTGATGAAACTTTTCTCACACTTTTGTTGGAAAGGCCAAGGATTGGTTCAATAACATTCCCCTAGGAATAATCACAAATTGGAATTACTTTCATGAACTTTTCACCAAACGATTCGAGAAAAATAGAGATTATCAATCCTTGTGTAATCAACTCCACAACTACAAAAGAAAATTAGGGGAGGATATAAGGGATTTCAATTATAGGTTTAACACCCTCGTAAGATGTTTTCCCAAGGAGTTGAAACCTCCCAAAGCTGTCATTCTCAAACTATATATATCAACTGTGAAAGATATGTACGGGGCTCTTATTAGGGAACATCCTACCACTTTGTTTGAAGCTCATGAGAGAGCATGTGAAATAGAAGAAACTTAACTACCTCTCTCATACAAGAAGAAGAGAACCCCAAAGAGACTCTTCAAATTAATCAAAGTGATGACTTTGTTTAATCAGAACATCCTCCAGATGTCAGAACTTACCTACAATAGGAACGAGAGAAAGTAACTGAAAGGGCAACATGTCTCATGATCAACCTTTTAGAAGAAGAGAGAGAGGCAAAATTAGAAAAAGCACCTCGCCCACCAAACGAGATCTTGGAATTAGAAAAGAAGCAAGCCACAGAGTTGGATGAAGTAAAATTCTCGCAATACTTTCAACAATTTTTTGCAGAACCACTCAACAAAACGAAGTTTGAAATCAACAAAGGTAAAGAGCAAGTGTCTCTCCAAGACA
>JZKD02S2413671.1:0-28520 GCA_000966675.3 Picea glauca
ACAAAGTATATCATGTGTAAATTATTCATTATTCACAACGGTTAATGAGAATTCTTCCATTCTTTCTCTCCTTCTTCTTCTTTCTCCAATTCTCTTTGCAAATGTGTGTATTATTTTTTATCTAGATCTATTTTGTGCAGGTTCAACACATTTACATGGTATCAGAGCCGACGAACTACTAAGAAAAAGATACACCAAAATGTTTTCTAGGTACAAAATATTGAATACAATGGAAAGATGGAATTCCAAAAAGAATTCATTCTTACACCTTACAACTATTTTGCATGGAAGGAGAAAACAACCATACATCTCCAATCCAGAGGGTTGTATAGCTTAACCATGAATATAGATATAGAACCGACATCGGCCATAGAAAAATCCAAGTACTTAAATCGCATGGATGAGGCACTCGGAACAATTTGCAGTCTTATCTCTCCCGATCTCCTTTTTCACATATCTTCTTGTAAGACTCCCAATGAAGCCTGGAAAATGTTGGAATGGATCCTTGGAAAATAGGATAAGATGAGGGGACACATGATAGAGGTGGATCTTCTCACATTGGATCCAAAAAGCTTCGACAATATCCAAGATTTCTTTACAAAATTCAAGGATTTATTGTCGCAACTCAAATCTTGCGGGGTTGATAAATCGGTGGAGGAGAAACAAATGGTTCTCACCATTCTCTCCAATCTTGGGCCTGAATTCTCTGTATTCATATCCACATTCCATACTATCATATTTTCCGATGGAGCCACCAGGAAGATGCCTTTTCTTGAGGACTTTATCAAATCCTTGACACAAGAGCAAACCAAGCTCATCAACATGGGCGTAATCAAATTCCCAAGGGCGCATGCACTCACTGTGCATGATGGCAGCCACAAATATCAGAAATCTAAAGATAAATATAAGAAGAAATCTCATGCACATATGAAGAACGAAGGGTACACAAAACCCTTCATCGATGCCTCTGGATCCAAAGGAGAAAAGGGAAGAAAATGAGAGAAATGCACATACTGTCACAAAGGATTCCATTCGGAATCCTCATGCATGAAAAAAAAAATAGATCTGATGTCTCAAATACTTCAGCAAAACAACCTTGGAGATCGCATCCCCGAGGGTGCAAAGAAGAAGAAGCCAGAAGATCTGAATTCCAAGAAAGACAATTCTGGCCATGCCTTGATTGCCATCAACTCCTCTCCCGATGCTTGGATCGTGGATTCAGGAGAATCCCATCACATGGATGCCTCAGAAGCAGTCTATTCTTCATTGAATGCATGCAAATATCCCCCTATTTTGAAGGGGGAAAACTCTTACGTCGAAGTCACCAGCAATTGAAGGATTGAACTCAACAATGGAAGCTTCAAGAACATGTTGCATGTTCCCAAAATTTATGTCAACCTTCTCTCCATATATCAGATGACAAATTCTGGCACCGAAAAGAAGGTCATCTTCACACCAAATTCCATGGACATCTATAACATGCAAACCAACTCCAAGGTTGCTATCGGTGAGGTAAATCATTAGTCTAGATTGTATACATTTTCTGAATTCATTGAACCTGATTCTTCTTTACTGCTTACTCGTTGATGAAAGTAGTAGGATATGGAACGAAAGGTTTGGACATTTGAATTTTAGATACTTGCAACAACTTATCAAGAACAAATTATTTGATGGTCTACTAGACATCCATTTCTCCAAGGGAGTATGTGAGGGATGTGTTCTCAAAAAACACCCTCAAGAGAAATTCGATAAAGGAAAGTCTCAGTGAGCTTCCGCACCTTTAGATATGATCCACAGTGACCTTATGGGTCCTTTTATGCATCCATCCATCATCAAAGCGAGGTTTGTTCTCATTTTTGTTGATGATTTATCACGTTTTACTTGGATCTACTTTCTCAAGCAAAAATCCGAGGTCTTTCAACACCTCAAAGATTTCAAAGCCTTAGTTGAGACACAGTCTGGAAAGAAGATCAAAGTCCCCCGAACTGATAACGAGGGAGAGTATGTGAATCATGAGATCCACAATATTTTCCATGAGGCAAGGATTCAGTTGCAACATACAGTTCCCTACACTCCATAACAAAACGGATTTGTTGAGTGTAAAAACAAATCTCTAAAGGAGATGGCATCTTGCATGTTGCATGCAAAGTCACTACCACAGAGACTATGGGTCGAAGCACTTAACTGTGCAACATACATCCAAAATAGATCTCCTCCTAGATCTGTCAAGGATAAGACCCCCTACGAGGCTTGGAGCGGCCTCAAACCGGAAGTGACCCACTTTCGCATTTTTGGTTCACATGCATGGGCCCAGATTCCATCTGAAAAGAGGAAGGCACTTGATCCACAGAGCACTGAGTGCATTTTTGTTGGATACCCTAACGGTGTGAAGGGATATCGGCTTATATATATTTCCTCGGACTAGCTAATCATTGAGTGTAGTGTCTAATTCGAGGAAAGTGTCTTGCATGTACCTCAACAGCCGCATGAAAAGACCTTCACTCTTCCACCTATCCGAGATGATGAGCATGCACATGCCAAATATCCTTCAGACGAGAGTTCTAATTTAGAGGACTCAAATGATTTAGATTCATATTTAGATTCAGTACAGTCAGATGCAGATTCAGAGCATCCAAATGCATTTGCAAAGCCAGAGCAGAGGCCCAAGTGGGCACACACTACTCTTTAGGATGCAAGGGATCTCGTTGGTGATCCAGTCGATACAAGGAAGACTCGATATGATTTTGAGGAGCCTCTTGTTGCACTCACTGCCACTGAGCCATTCCCCTCCAGACATATTTTCTTGGTTCAGTCTTATGGCGAGGCTATTGGAAATCCCTTTTGGGAATCCGCCATGCAGGAGGAGTACAAATCCCTCCTTGAGAACCAGACTTTGGATCTAGTTCCCCTTCCTTCTGGGAGGAAACTTGTCAGATGCAAATGGGTCTATGGGACCAAGAGCACAACAGATGGACAGATTAGCAGATACAAAGCCAGTCTTGTCACCAAAGGATTTCAGCAGGTTCATGGTATTGACTATGATGAGACCTTCGCTCCAGTAGTGAATATGGATTCCATACGATTGGCACTTGCCATTGCGGTAGCCAAGAGATGGGAATTCCATCAAATGGATGTGAATAATTCATTTCTTCACAGTGATATCTCTGAGGAGATCTACATGGAGCAGCCCTAGGGATTTATGCAGGACTCATCTTTGGTCTGTTGACTGAAGAAGTCACTTCATGGCCTCAAACAGGCTCTGAGGGCATGGTATGACAAGATGAACTCCTACCTGTTGTCACAGAACTTTGTACGTTGTAAATTAGACCCAAATTTATACATTCTCAGGACAGGTGATTCACTTCTACTTTTAGTTTTGTATGTCGATGATTTGTTGATCATCGGTTTCTCGACTTCAGCGATTGCTGCAGTCAAGAGGATTCTTCATGATAGGTTTTTGATGATGGACATGGGTCTACTACACTTCTTCCTTGGACTTGAGATTAGTCAAGATGCATCAGACATCAAACTGTCTCAAGTCAAGTATACACAAGATCTGCTTGAGATATTTCACATGACAGACTGCAAGTTTGCTCTGACTCCTTTCCTATCAGGAGTCAAACTTGAGGATGGAGGGGAGACTCCACTAGTTGAAAAGTTACTTCACACACACTTAAGATTTATTTTTCCTAAGGTTATTCCTTGTTTATTATTCATAATTAGTCATTATCCAGTCTCCTATATTTTAGGGGAGAATATTCCACCTAGAGAATATTATCTTTCAGTTGACACTTCAGATTGACTAGTTGAGTTGAGTTTAGATGTTGCATTGGGATCATCACCATGATAATTCGACCTTGCCTTGGTATCATCACCAGAGTGGCGCATTAGCCTTGATTCCCTGATTTAAATCCTCACTACTCTCTGTTCAGTCAGTTAACTAAAGACTACTTGACTAGTTAACTCAACTAAGTGACAGTTCACTCCCATAACTTCCCGAGAGACTAGAATATGTGGAAGTTCACTCCCGTGACTGTTGGTGTGTGTCCAGATCACTCTAGACCACCACTATGGTGCATTGGTTCACCTCAAGTTGAACTCATTGGGTTATACATAGTATATCATGTGTAAATTATTCATTATTCACAATGTTTAATGAGAATTCTTCCATTCTTTCTCTCCTTCTTCTTCTTTCTCCAATTCTCTCTACAAATGTTTGTATCATTGTTTAGCTAGATATATTTTGTGCAGGTTCAACACATTTACATAATGGTTGTTTCCTTATTGATTACTATAGAAGAAAGAGGAGGAGGAGGAGTCACAACACTTTGATTACATCTAAGAGCATAGTCACATTATTTTGTTTGTGTAGCATGAACTTCTTGTACAACTTCCTTTTCTTCATCATCCATGAAATTCAAGAGTACATCTTACTAAACCATTGCAGACTCATTTTGTATTTTTTTCGTTACCTCTTCTTTTACAACCCTTTTGGTTTTAGACTCTAGTTGCATACCTTCATTGATGACATGGTATATCACATTAATGAATAGTGGAAACATATCTTATGTATGATTGTCTTGATGTATGTAGTAAAATTTGTCCATATCTATGTCGTCAAGCCTTACAAGGTTCATTGTAAAGGTTTCTAGTGGCTTTGATGGAACAATCACCTTCTTGGAAAATGGAGTAAAAGGATTTTGACCCAAACTTCCTTCTCCACTATGTTAGGATATTTAGACACATAGGTGTTAGTTAATATGAACTTTGTCTAATGTGTCTTTAAGTGAAAGTGTGTTTCTTTACTATTCATTAGTATGCATTTGTAGTTATGTAATCTGATGGTCACAATATGTTATAGAGATAGAGTGGTCTAACAACTCATATTCTTCTTGATCTTAAAGGATACATTGATCTGTGTATTAACACCCTATTGGTCCATGATATCTATTTAAATAGCATGTAGGGTCATTTATTACTGATTGATTGTGAGAAACACTCTTGTAAATTTTTTTATTCTGCATCAATATAGTCTCAAGTGGCCACGTTGGTTTGAAATGTGGGTTGTGTTGAGCACACACTCATATTGAGAGTGGGGGGTGAATCAATATAATTCTATATTTTTCTTTTTAACATTCATAAACCATAATGAAGAAACAACTTAAATGTAACAACTAGAAGACACAATATTTAACGTGGAAGCCCTTTCAAGAGAAAACCACAAATGTTTTTTTTTTTATAAATTTGTAGGCACCAACCTACAACTACAAATGTTTGTAGGAACTAACCTACTAGAGACACCAATCCCCAATGTTTTTGTAGGCATTGACCTAATGGAGACACCAATCCCCACAATTTTTTCTTTTGTAGCCACCAACCTACTTACAAGTTTGCAGGTTATTCATATGCATTTCCTTCATTGTTCTTGTTGATTCTTATGTCTTTACGAAATCTTCTCTGCTCTAATTACTTATTCTTTCACCATATTTTCTCTACACTTGCTACTTCTACTTTATCTCTTCCTTCACCATATCTTCTTGCTTCTTCTTCTGTTTTTTCCTTAGATCTATCTTTGCAAGTTTTGATTGCTAGAACTCCAAATCTATTTTCTATAACACCATATCTGTTCTTCACTAATATTTGATCGTTGCTCCTTGAATGATATTCAATCATCACTCCTTAAATAATATGCAAAATAATATTACATTTTCACCCACAAACTTTCTTTCTCACAATCGTCTTTTCCTTTTATGCTTTACCATTGGTTCTGCATGAAAATTCATGTTCATTTGAAAAGACACAAATTTTATTAAATAAATAATTAGCTTCCCCCTTTATTTATTTATTTTTCAACATACCATGGGTTTTAAAACCATGTGCACCTTTTAATCCACTTTCATTTTTACCTTTTTTAATCCACTTTCATGTTTACTCCACTTTTACCTAATTTCACTTCTAATCCACTTTCATACTAACTTCATTAATATACTTCCACTTTTGTATTTATTAAAGTCACATTTCAATTGAATATTTGTATGTGAATACTTACTTACCTTTGACATCAGTGACAATAATTTATTCAACAATCTCCCCCTTTTTCATTGATGGCAACCCTGTATTCAAAAACACGTAATCCTCCAAAAATAAAAAGAATTCTCCCTTGTTTTCAACTCTCCCTCTATCTATAATTATCCTCCCCTTTTCTGCAACTCTCCCCCTATCTGTAATTCTCCCCCTTTGACATCAATGGAAAATATATTATCCCCCTGAGTTGTGTTTCTTTACTGACAAGATGAGTTGTGTTTCTTTACTGACAAGATGAGAGGGATATCACTCCTAGCTTATATATGAGATATTCAAATGTTTCTCTGGGAAGGGGTTTGGTAAGAATATTTGTAGCGTGTTCCTTGGTGGAAATGCATTTCAGATTTACACTTAGGTCGGTTACTTGTTCTATTAGGAAGTGGTACTTAATGGGAATATGATTCATCTCCAAGTGCATAAAAAGATTCTTTGAAATGTTGATTGCACTTGTGTTGTCATAGATGATTGATAATAGATGCTCATATTCTACCTTGATATCCTCCAGTGTTTGTTTCATCCATAGAATTTGTGTGCAACATGTTGCAGCTGCAATATACTCGACTTCTGATGTAGATAAAGAGACTAAAGACTATTTCTTACTCAACCAAGACATTAGACTATTTCCCAGAAAGAATGCTCCTCCACTTGTACTTTTTTTGTCATCAACACTACCTTTCCAGTCTGCATCTATATATGTTGTTAGAGTAAAATATTCCCCTCTTGAGTACCATAAGTCAAAGTCTAAGGTGCCCTTTAGATATTTGAATATCATCTTTACTTCTTGCACATGCGTTTCTTTTGGTGCAACCTGAAATCATGCAACCAATCATAATTATTTCATAGTGTTTGGACTTGATGTCATCACCTATAGTAGGCTTTTAATCATTGAACTATATAAAGTTTGATTGGATTCCAGAGATTCATCATTTTTTCTCAATTTACAACTTCTGACCATAGGTTTGTTGACTGGTGTACAATATTCCATTATGAACTTCTTCAATATTTCCTTGATGTACTTGGTTTGTGAAATGAATATGCCTTTGTTAGATTGAGATATTTGTAATCCAAGAAAGAATGACAGTTCACCAAGCCTAGACATCTCAAATTCATTTTTCACTTCTATTGCAAACTCTTGGCACATTTCTTTCATACTTCCTCCAAAAATAATTTCATCTAAATAAAACACAACAATCAACTGATTTTCTGCTACTGTCTTGATGTATAGATTATTGTCAGTAATTCCTCTTTTGAATTCTTCTTGTTGTAGATATTTATCAAGTCTTGAATACTAGGCTCTATGATCTATTTTAACCCATAAAGTGCTTTCTTCAATTTGTACACATGATCCTTATTTTCTAATAATAAGAATATTTTTGGTTGTTCAATGTATACTTATTCCTCTAAATTACCATTGATAAAGGCATAGTTGACATCCATTTGATAGACTTTGAAGTTTTTGAAACATGCAAATGCCAAAAAAATTTGGATAGATTCTAGTCTAGCAATCGAGGAAAATGTTTTTTCGAAATCAATACCTTCAACTTGAGCATATCCTTTACAAACCAATCTTTCTTTATTTCTCATTACTTGTCCATCTTCATTCAACTTGTTCCTAAAAACCCACTTTGTGCCAATTAAATTTTTATCTGTCATCCTTGGAACAAGTTACTATGTTTCATTCTTCTCAATTTGATTCAGCCCTTCTTCCATAGCATTAATCCAATGCTTGTCTTCATTGGCTTCTATAAAAATATTAGGCTATATTTTAGATAGCAAGGAGAAGCTTTCATATTCTGGTGCACTAGCTAGTCTTCTTCTAGTTTGAACTCATGTATCTTTATCACCAAGAATTAGATTTTTTGAATGATTATTTCATACAAATATAGATGTTGACTTTGTATCTTGGTGTTTTGTTTCTTCTTCTTCTCCATTTTCTTCTTTGTACCCTAGCTCATCTGCTTGAACATTTACTTGTGTTTTCACCTTCTGTTGCCCTGCTTCATCAACTTTTACATTGGCACTCTCTACGATTTTTTGTAATGTTGTATTGTAACATCTGTAAGCTTTTCTTCTTGATGAATAACCAATAAATATACCTCCATCATCTCTGGAGTCAAATTTTCACAAATCCTCATCATCTCTATTTATGTAGTACTTTCTTCTAAAAACTTTGAAGTATTTAATTCTTGTTGGTCTACCTTTCCATGACGCATAAGTTGTTTTGTTGTTGTTAACTTTGATTTTCCCTCTATTCAAAATGTAAATTGTGGTGTTGACTTATTCTCTAAAACCTGTTTGATAGCTTGGATTCATTCAACATTGTTC
Source organism: Picea glauca (assembly GCA_000966675.3). Taxonomy (NCBI): domain Eukaryota; kingdom Viridiplantae; phylum Streptophyta; class Pinopsida; order Pinales; family Pinaceae; genus Picea; species Picea glauca. Next base: position 8,410 of record JZKD02S2413671.1, read on the forward strand.
TTGCCATCTCTTATATAGTTCATTTTTTTCTTTCTACCACTCCATTATGTTGTGGAGTTCTTGTGGCTGAGAAATGTCTTTTTATCCCATGAGTCTCACAAAATTATTCAAATTCATTTGAGATAAACTCACCTTCTCTATCTAATATCAAACACTTGATTTTCAAATCAGTGTCATTTTCAACCAAGGCTTTGGATGCTTTGAACTTCTCAAAATCTTCAAAATTTTCTTTTAGGAACGTAACCCATGTCATTTTAGAATAATCATCAATGAGAAACATGAAGTAATTTTCACCTTGTAGACTTTGTTTTCTTGTAGTCCCACAAACATTTGTATGAATGAGTTCCAATGGCTTCATTGTTGAGTACTCTTTTTTTTTTAAAGTGTGTTCTTGTCTATTTTTCATGATGAAATTTCTTGCAGAGAGTGTTTGAAGGTTTAACCATCTTTGACATGTCTCTCATTGCTTATTTAGTGCTTATTTTTACCAGATTATCAAATTTCATATGATCCATTATTCTATGCCATAACCATCTTTCATTGTTTTTCCCATATAACACTTTTTTCCATGGATCTCATTGAGGATATATACATTATTTGATGTTCTAAATGAAATTTCCACTAATCTTCCTAATCTTTCCTTCCTTATTTCACAGCCTTGAGAATTAAATGTGACATTGTGTCCTTGGTCACACATTTTACGAACACTAATAAGATTGTGTTTCATACCATCAACATAAAAGNAGTATATCATGTGTAAATTATTCATTATTCACAATGTTTAATGAGAATTCTTCCATTCTTTCTCTCCTTCTTCTTCTTTCTCCAATTCTCTCTACAAATGTTTGTATCATTGTTTAGCTAGATATATTTTGTGCAGGTTCAACACATTTACATAATGGTTGTTTCCTTATTGATTACTATAGAAGAAAGAGGAGGAGGAGGAGTCACAACACTTTGATTACATCTAAGAGCATAGTCACATTATTTTGTTTGTGTAGCATGAACTTCTTGTACAACTTCCTTTTCTTCATCATCCATGAAATTCAAGAGTACATCTTACTAAACCATTGCAGACTCATTTTGTATTTTTTTCGTTACCTCTTCTTTTACAACCCTTTTGGTTTTAGACTCTAGTTGCATACCTTCATTGATGACATGGTATATCACATTAATGAATAGTGGAAACATATCTTATGTATGATTGTCTTGATGTATGTAGTAAAATTTGTCCATATCTATGTCGTCAAGCCTTACAAGGTTCATTGTAAAGGTTTCTAGTGGCTTTGATGGAACAATCACCTTCTTGGAAAATGGAGTAAAAGGATTTTGACCCAAACTTCCTTCTCCACTATGTTAGGATATTTAGACACATAGGTGTTAGTTAATATGAACTTTGTCTAATGTGTCTTTAAGTGAAAGTGTGTTTCTTTACTATTCATTAGTATGCATTTGTAGTTATGTAATCTGATGGTCACAATATGTTATAGAGATAGAGTGGTCTAACAACTCATATTCTTCTTGATCTTAAAGGATACATTGATCTGTGTATTAACACCCTATTGGTCCATGATATCTATTTAAATAGCATGTAGGGTCATTTATTACTGATTGATTGTGAGAAACACTCTTGTAAATTTTTTTATTCTGCATCAATATAGTCTCAAGTGGCCACGTTGGTTTGAAATGTGGGTTGTGTTGAGCACACACTCATATTGAGAGTGGGGGGTGAATCAATATAATTCTATATTTTTCTTTTTAACATTCATAAACCATAATGAAGAAACAACTTAAATGTAACAACTAGAAGACACAATATTTAACGTGGAAGCCCTTTCAGGAGAAAACCACAAATGTTTTTTTTTATATAAATTTGTAGGCACCAACCTACAACTACAAATGTTTGTAGGAACTAACCTACTAGAGACACCAATCCCCAATGTTTTTTGTAGGAATTGACCTAATGGAGACACCAATCCCCACAATTTTTTCTTTTGTAGCCACCAACCTACTTACAAGTTTGCAGGTTCTTCATATGCATTTCCTTCATTGTTCTTGTTGATTCTTATGTCTTTACGAAATCTTCTCTGCTCTCATTACTTATTCTTTCGCCAGATTTTCTCTACACTTGCTACTTCTACTTTATCTCTTCCTTCACCATATCTTCTTGCTTCTTCTTCTGTTTTTTCCTTAGATCTATCTTTGCAAGTTTTGATTGCTAGAACTCCAAATCTATTTTCTATAACACCATATCTGTTCTTCACTAATATTTGATCGTTGCTCCTTGAATGATATTCAATCATCACTCCTTAAATAATATGCAAAATAATATTACATTTTCACCCACAAACTTTCTTTCTCACAATCGTCTTTTCCTTTTATGCTTTACCATTGGTTCTGCATGAAAATTCATGTTCATTTGAAAAGACACAAATTTTATTAAATAAATAATTAGCTTCCCCCTTTATTTATTTATTTTTCAACATACCATGGGTTTTAAAACCATGTGCACCTTTTAATCCACTTTCATTTTTACCTTTTTTAATCCACTTTCATGTTTACTCCACTTTTACCTAATTTCACTTCTAATCCACTTTCATACTAACTTCATTAATATACTTCCACTTTTGTATTTATTAAAGTCACATTTCAATTGAATATTTGTATGTGAATACTTACTTACCTTTGACATCAGTGACAATAATTTATTCAACAATCTCCCCCTTTTTCATTGATGGCAACCCTGTATTCAAAAACACGTAATCCTCCAAAAATAAAAAGAATTCTCCCTTGTTTTCAACTCTCCCTCTATCTATAATTATCCTCCCCTTTTCTGCAACTCTCCCCCTATCTGTAATTCTCCCCCTTTGACATCAATGGAAAATATATTATCCCCCTGAGTTGTGTTTCTTTACTGACAAGATGAGTTGTGTTTCTTTACTGACAAGATGAGAGGGATATCACTCCTAGCTTATATATGAGATATTCAAATGTTTCTCTGGGAAGGGGTTTGGTAAGAATATTTGTAGCGTGTTCCTTGGTGGAAATGCATTTCAGATTTACACTTAGGTCGGTTACTTGTTCTATTAGGAAGTGGTACTTAATGGGAATATGATTCATCTCCAAGTGCATAAAAAGATTCTTTGAAATGTTGATTGCACTTGTGTTGTCATAGATGATTGATAATAGATGCTCATATTCTACCTTGATATCCTCCAGTGTTTGTTTCATCCATAGAATTTGTGTGCAACATGTTGCAGCTGCAATATACTCGACTTCTGATGTAGATAAAGAGACTAAAGACTATTTCTTACTCAACCAAGACATTAGACTATTTCCCAGAAAGAATGCTCCTCCACTTGTACTTTTTTTGTCATCAACACTACCTTTCCAGTCTGCATCTATATATGTTGTTAGAGTAAAATATTCCCCTCTTGAGTACCATAAGTCAAAGTCTAAGGTGCCCTTTAGATATTTGAATATCATCTTTACTTCTTGCACATGCGTTTCTTTTGGTGCAACCTGAAATCATGCAACCAATCATAATTATTTCATAGTGTTTGGACTTGATGTCATCACCTATAGTAGGCTTTTAATCATTGAACTATATAAAGTTTGATTGGATTCCAGAGATTCATCATTTTTTCTCAATTTACAACTTCTGACCATAGGTTTGTTGACTGGTGTACAATATTCCATTATGAACTTCTTCAATATTTCCTTGATGTACTTGGTTTGTGAAATGAATATGCCTTTGTTAGATTGAGATATTTGTAATCCAAGAAAGAATGACAGTTCACCAAGCCTAGACATCTCAAATTCATTTTTCACTTCTATTGCAAACTCTTGGCACATTTCTTTCATACTTCCTCCAAAAATAATTTCATCTAAATAAAACACAACAATCAACTGATTTTCTGCTACTGTCTTGATGTATAGATTATTGTCAGTAATTCCTCTTTTGAATTCTTCTTGTTGTAGATATTTATCAAGTCTTGAATACTAGGCTCTATGATCTATTTTAACCCATAAAGTGCTTTCTTCAATTTGTACACATGATCCTTATTTTCTAATAATAAGAATATTTTTGGTTGTTCAATGTATACTTATTCCTCTAAATTACCATTGATAAAGGCATAGTTGACATCCATTTGATAGACTTTGAAGTTTTTGAAACATGCAAATGCCAAAAAAATTTGGATAGATTCTAGTCTAGCAATCGAGGAAAATGTTTTTTCGAAATCAATACCTTCAACTTGAGCATATCCTTTACAAACCAATCTTTCTTTATTTCTCATTACTTGTCCATCTTCATTCAACTTGTTCCTAAAAACCCACTTTGTGCCAATTAAATTTTTATCTGTCATCCTTGGAACAAGTTACTATGTTTCATTCTTCTCAATTTGATTCAGCCCTTCTTCCATAGCATTAATCCAATGCTTGTCTTCATTGGCTTCTATAAAAATATTAGGCTATATTTTAGATAGCAAGGAGAAGCTTTCATATTCTGGTGCACTAGCTAGTCTTCTTCTAGTTTGAACTCATGTATCTTTATCACCAAGAATTAGATTTTTTGAATGATTATTTCATACAAATATAGATGTTGACTTTGTATCTTGGTGTTTTGTTTCTTCTTCTTCTCCATTTTCTTCTTTGTACCCTAGCTCATCTGCTTGAACATTTACTTGTGTTTTCACCTTCTGTTGCCCTGCTTCATCAACTTTTACATTGGCACTCTCTACGATTTTTTGTAATGTTGTATTGTAACATCTGTAAGCTTTTCTTCTTGATGAATAACCAATAAATATACCTCCATCATCTCTGGAGTCAAATTTTCACAAATCCTCATCATCTCTATTTATGTAGTACTTTCTTCTAAAAACTTTGAAGTATTTAATTCTTGTTGGTCTACCTTTCCATGACGCATAAGTTGTTTTGTTGTTGTTAACTTTGATTTTCCCTCTATTCAAAATGTAAATTGTGGTGTTGACTTATTCTCTAAAACCTGTTTGATAGCTTGGATTCATTCAACATTGTTCTTGCCATCTCTTATATAGTTCATTTTTTTCTTTCTACCACTCCATTATGTTGTGGAGTTCTTGTGGCTGAGAAATGTCTTTTTATCCCATGAGTCTCACAAAATTATTCAAATTCATTTGAGATAAACTCACCTTCTCTATCTAATATCAAACACTTGATTTTCAAATCAGTGTCATTTTCAACCAAGGCTTTGGATGCTTTGAACTTCTCAAAATCTTCAAAATTTTCTTTTAGGAACGTAACCCATGTCATTTTAGAATAATCATCAATGAGAAACATGAAGTAATTTTCACCTTGTAGACTTTGTTTTCTTGTAGTCCCACAAACATTTGTATGAATGAGTTCCAATGGCTTCATTGTTGAGTACTCTTTTTTTTTTAAAGTGTGTTCTTGTCTATTTTTCATGATGAAATTTCTTGCAGAGAGTGTTTGAAGGTTTAACCATCTTTGACATGTCTCTCATTGCTTATTTAGTGCTTATTTTTACCAGATTATCAAATTTCATATGATCCATTATTCTATGCCATAACCATCTTTCATTGTTTTTCCCATATAACACTTTTTTCCATGGATCTCATTGAGGATATATACATTATTTGATGTTCTAAATGAAATTTCCACTAATCTTCCTAATCTTTCCTTCCTTATTTCACAGCCTTGAGAATTAAATGTGACATTGTGTCCTTGGTCACACATTTTACGAACACTAATAAGATTGTGTTTCATACCATCAACATAAAAGCCATTTGTTTTTTAGTCTTTCCATTATTGATACTTAGAGTACCTTTTATAGCTATCCTTGCAATAACATCCCTTCCAAATGTCGCACTACCTTCGTTAACTTCTTTCAAAGTGAGAAACTTTCTCTTTTCACCTGTGATGTGGCTTGAACATCCACTGTCAATGTATCATTGGTTTCATTTGTTTTGAGCATGAAGGGAAGTTTACAGAAACATAGATTCCTCATTCTACATCTCTTGTTCCTGCTTCCTTTTCCAAACTCCTATGAGTTCTTTCTTTTGTTTGACAAGGGTATCCACAACCTTATTTTTTCTGAGTACCCACAATGTCACTTCTACAAAAATGTGCTTTGTGCCCATAGTTTTTTTCATTTATATCATACAACATTGTAATCAAATAAAGGGGGAAATGAATTATAATTTATGTTTGAGAATACATAAGCATTCATGTATTTTTTCCAGACATGATTATTTCTAGTATGTGTTCTACAATCTATTTATTTGTAACCAAAATATTACAACAAAAGAAATAGCCAACAAAAGAATTTTGGTACCAGTTCATGTGAGGATGCCTTGGCGGGAAAGATCTTTTTAATCCATCCTTGTTGTCCTTAGGAGAAATTCCAACTTTCTACGAAACAATATTTTCTTTCTTCTTGTTGTCTTCATCACTAATAGGAATTTTAAGTACATCATCATAGATTTTATATTTTTCTTCATTTACTTTCTTTGATGTCCTTGCAACTTTTGGATATTCTTGGTGGTCATCTGACTCTTATCATGACCAAGACCTATCTTAATAAATGCTGACCTTTTACAATTGATGATATGATCTAAGGTTTTAGAACTCTTTTCAAACTTCAATCTTTTGTTCAACTAAACAATTGACTTTTCCAAATCCTTTCTTAAGAAAACAAGTTCAGCTTCTAGCTTCTCATAATTTTCTTCCTTTTCCTTTAGCTGAATTCTCACCACTTCTTATATCCTTCTTGCCTCTTCTAATTGAACTTTTGGGCTTATGATAGTCTTTTTTTATTCTTCAAGGCTTTGTGACATTTTGGCTTTTGAATCACAATCCTCTTCTTCATATTTCTATAGCTTCTCTTTTTGTTTCAAATTATTTTTCCTCAACTTCTTTATTTCACTTAAGGCACAAATGAGTTCTTCAAGATCCACTTCTCCATATGTTTCATTTTTTTTCTCTTCTTTTGAATCCATCGTTTATTTGTCTTCATCAATCTTTGTTTCAATTTCCATAAAGAGAGTTACTTCTCTATCACTATTGAAACTTCTGTTACTGCTTTCTTCAAACGAGTCACTGACCCATTTTGAGTAGAGGCTCTTCTTATGCTTATAATATTTCTTCTTGTTTTCATTCTTGTCCTGTTTGTGGATATTTTTGTGTTGATGATGTTTTCTCTTTACGTTATACTCTTCTTTATTATCACTACCTTCATTTTTCACATATGGACACTTAGCATCAATATGTCCTACTTTTCCACAGTTAAAGCATTTAAAGGGAAACTTACCTTTGTATTTGTCATATTCCTTTTTTAGTTTTCTCACAAAATTTGCTTCATCTATGTATGATTCACAGTTGGAACAATCACTTGATTTGTGCTCTTTATTATTCATCTTCTTTGAGGCTTTGAAAGTTGCTTCCCTTTTTTTATGGTTTTTCCTTTTCAATCCCCATTTCATATGCAATGAGGATCCCATGCAATTCATCCCTTGTTAATTTATCAAGATCCTTTATTTCCTCAATGGCAGAAAGTTTGGAACACAATCTTAAGGGGAGTGCCCTCAACACATTTTTCACAATCATTGGTTTTGAAACTATTTCACCAAGTCCTTTGTTGGTGTTGATGATTTCGTCCACACGGAGGAGATAGGGTGCAAAATTTTCTTATTCTTTCATCTTCAGACTCTCGAAATATATTCTATTAGTTTGGACCTTCTCCTTATTGACCTTGTCATCGCCTTCATGGATGTTTTGAAGTTTTTCCCAAACTTATTTCACTAATTTGCAATGCATTACTTTGACAAAATTTGATTCTGACAGTCCGCACAAGATGGCGTTCATGGATTTCACATCATTTTCACTAGCCTTTTTCCTAGTCTTATCTATTGGTGGAGTTGTTGGGGTTGTATAACTAATCACGACTGATTTACAAATATCAAAACCAATTTCAATTAGATATTTTCGCATTCGTATACTCAAGAAAGTATAGTTTGTTCAGACAAACAACAGAGTCTTGTTTGTAGAGAAAATTTCCTGACCGACCATGTGTGCTCCTGAAATCTACCTTCCAGTGGTTAGACTATTTCCAAAGGAACCAACTCTAATACCAATTGTTGAGCACACACTTATACTGAGAGGGGGGGGGGGTGAATCATTATAAGACTGTATTTTTATTTTTAACATTCATAAACCATAATGTTTAAATCACATAAATGTAACAACTAGAAGATACAATAATTAACATAGAAACCCTTTCAAGAGAAAACCACAAAACATTGTTTTTATAAATTTGTAGGAACCAACCTACGGTGAAAAAGATTTGTAGGAACCAACCTACTAGAGACACCAAACCCCACAATTTTTTGTTTTGTAGGAACCAACCTATTTAAAAGTTTACATGTTCTTCATATGCATTCCCTTCATTGTTATGCTTGCTGATTATGTCTTTACCAAATATTCTCTACACTTGTTACCTGTACTTTAGTCATGCCTTCACTAGATATTCTTTCTTCTTCTCTTGCTTCTGCCTTAGATTTTCCTTTGTAAGTTTTGTTTGATATAATACCATGTCTATTTTCTAGAACACTAGATCTATTATTCACTAATCTTTAATTGTCTCTCCTTGAATGCTATTCAATCGTCACTCAAATAATATGCATAAGAATATTATATTTTCACCCACACACTTTAGTTCTCATAATCATATTTTCTTTTATACTTTACCATTAGTTCGACATGAAAATTCATGTTCATTTGAAAAGACATGATGTTTATTAGATAAATAATTAATTTCCCTATTTTTATTTTATTTTATTTATTTTTCAACATACCATGGGTAAAATACCACCATGGGTTTTAAAACCATGTGCACTTTTACTCCACTTTCACTTTTACCTTTTTTAATCCCTTTCATTTTTACTCCACTTTTACGTAACTTCATTTCTAATCCACTTGCATGTTTTACCCCACTTTTACATAACTTCTTTTCTAATCCACTTTCACATAACTTCATTCCTAATCCACTTCCACTTTTGTATTTATTAAAGTCACATTTACTTTGAATATTTATATGTGAATACTTACTTACCTTTGACATCAATGACAATAATTTATTCAACAGACTGTTTCCATATTTGAGACTTTTAACCACGTAAAAACATTGGTGTGTTGATCTTTGATCTAGTTGTGTGAGTGGTTACTAGAGGTGTTTGTCATGTGTTGGAATACCCTATTTTTTTGAACATGGTATCAGAGCACATTTGAAGACCCACTCTCACTGTAGATTGAGATCTTGAAGCCATGATTCCACGTTTATGGTTTCTATTATTTACGTTCATTTATTGGTAGAGAGGATTGTTCCATTGTTTATGTAGCACTTTTTTTAGTTAGAAACACTTTTTATTTCACTCGAAAAGGTTTTTGTTTTCCCAAGTTATAGCCATTTTAGTCAAATCTCGAGGTATAAATCATGAACATACCCTTTTATTAAAAAATAAAATTTACAAAGTTAATATTTCAGTTTTTTGTTTTTATTTCTGAGTTTCTACTCTTTCTAGTTTGTGTATGTTCTTTTTCATGTTCTTTGTGTGACCTTGGAAAATCAGAAACAGAGCGGAAAGTTTTTTCTTTTCTGCGTATGCTCTTTTTTCTTTGTGTTGTATGTGAGCCTAGCAAATAAAAAATAGAGAGAAAACTTTGATTTTCCAAGTAAGCTAGTCGAGATCTAACCCCATTGTTGTTGAGATTTGAAATTGTTTTCCAAAGTTTTTGTATGCACACATGAAAATGAAGGTTTTGGGGGTAAGAACGCACTTTGAGGTGGAGCTCAAACAACAACAATGACAATGCCTCCATTCTCCTTTATTATTATAATGTGTTTTGCACTATCTCACTTGGTTGAAAGTTGTTTTATTTAATAAGAGGTATTGAGTTCAAGTCTCTTTTTTAAGTTACTTTTTGAAAAAGTTCATGCAAACTTGATTTATATCATAATTTTATTGTAAAGTGCATTTCACTTAACTTATAAAAGTGAACCACTATAAAATAACTTTGATTTTCTCTTTAAGTTATTTTTTGCATGCAACTTTCATTTATAAAGTAACTTCATTGTAAAAGTGATTCTCACTTATTCTATAAAAGTGGGTCACTGCATAAGTAACTTGTTCATAAAAGTGAGCTTATAGGCAAAGTTAGAGAAGGAGGGGCATCACCACCTGGACCAAATTCTATTTATTGCGTGGCTCATTGGTTACAATTTATGGTTTTTTTTAAAGGCATAACTTTCACATATGAAGTCTGTTTTTAGTGCCACTTTTTTTAAATAGTCTGTTTTTTCAAAAGATTTCCATCCAGACCATAAGTTTCAACTTTTGAATCCATATCATCTACATATTTTAATATGGATTCTCCAAATGATATTTTTCTTACCATTACCAACTACTTCTCATGGAAATCTCATATGGAGGATGTATTAAGAAGTAAATGATTGCATTGGATTACATTGGGAAAAGAACAAGACCCCATTGATGCCAAAAAGAAATCCAAATGGGATAATACAAATGAAAAATAACATGGAATAATTGGAATGTCCATATATCATGATTTAAGGTTTCACCTTCAAGGAATTGATGGCCCAGATAAATCTTGGGAAAATATTGAAGGTGTGTTTGNGTAAGATCTGTAGAAAAGAGGTAAGATATGTAAGCTATGTGCTCTAATAAAGGTAAGAATAGTCAAAAGTTCTTAGATCTGGAAGCTTTGTGCTTTGTAGAAGTAAGATAAGTGATTTTTTTTTTGTTTCTAGAGCATGGATCTAGGTATGTTTGATAGATTTTGTCCTAGCTTAAAAACTAGGGAATTAATAGATGAAAGAAAGTTTGATATGAATATATCTAATAAGTATAATGATAGATATGTTATACCTATGCATAGAAAGAATGTATGGACTAACAAATGGATGCAGGATCCTAGAAAGAATTTTCTGCAGGTTAGCTATCACGATTCTAGTGTGCAGTACAAAAGAGGCTAGGGATCATTTAAAAGAAAGTGAGGATTAATCCTATGTTACAGTTGCAGAAAACCAGGCCATCTAGCTAAGGAATTCCCTGGTAGAAGACCTAGTTGTCTCTATTGCAAAGATAGGGACCATGAGGTATTGGATTGCCCTAGAATGATCGCTAAGCTTGAAAGGATAAATATAAATCAAGAAGACCATAAGGAAGATCCAGAAAAGGCAGAAACCCAACAAGAATCAGAGAAAGTATTAATACAAATGAAAGAAACCCTAAAGGAGCATAAAGATTGCCTATTACCGGAGATCTTCAAAGAAAAGGAGAAAGTCGAAGCAAGAATAGGGGACTTCGACATTGACTATATTGATGAAGAAACACAAGTGAACATTATGCTAGAAAGAATTTGGGAAGCTATAGGGAAGCCTGCCATGATTCCTTCATTGGGAGGAATAAGACTATTCAGAGGAAAAATGATGATGTTATGTGGAAAAATCACTTAGATACCTATGACAGTCAATGGAACTTCGACAAAAGAAGATTTTGATATTATCAAATTTATTGAGGACAACGCCTCGTTTACTATTCTACTTGGAAAACCTTGGATTGAAAGAGATCAAAACAGAAAGAAGGAAGAAGAAGAGGTTTTATAACAACAGAGACAAGAGTTAAAAGATTTCATGACTAAAAGGATCGCACAGTTGATAGAAGAACAGGAGAACCACTCGAATCCATATGACACTAGAAGCCTAGATGTCGAGGCCAAATCTACACAAAAGGCTGAAATTTCTACCCCAAACAAAGAAGAAGTGATATACCTAAACCCTAGGAGAGAATCTCACCATCATGAAGTGACTATGTCTGAGGAAAATAAGAATCAAAATGGGAAGAGAATCATCGAGACGAAGCTCACTGGAAGGAAGGATAGAAAGATAAGTAATAAGAAGGCTAAGATTGAAAAATTACAGAATATCCCAGAGGGTACCTCGCAGCAAGACACTTTACAAAATTGGAGCTTCACCGGGATATCAGAACAATGACATATGGCACTTCACCGAGGCGAAGTAATATAGCTGTTGGAAGCCGATATAACCATTCGACTGCCACTGCGAATGGGTCAAAAATCATTTATGGCTCGCCACTAGACTGTTCAACCGTGCCATAATGGACATAACATAAGTTAATGCAGCCTCATACCCGTTGTAAGTAGACCATTTCTAAGTTTCCCTACTTATTCCTTCACGCCACGCACCGAGAATAATTTTTTCTAAGTGATAATTTGAGCCCAAAACCTGAGATTACTTCACCCCGTGATCATTGCCTTGTTCCCATACCGTTTACTATAGTCTCTAAATTCATTTCACACTCGAACTAGTTGACCCAAGCTTGTATGTTGAACGAGCTCAGCACTGCTGAGAAAGTAGTTGAAGAATTTTTGATTGAATTAATGAATGAGAGAGTCATGTCAGAATGAGGATTATCTACAGGAGTCCAAGCATTATTAACAAGAGGACTTCAAGCCTCCCCTTCCACTGCTCACGTTGGTCCGTCTCGACCGACCAATGAGAAACAGACCAAGCACAGGGATGACATCGCAAATGCCAAGCTTATCCCACACATTCTAGCTACTTACTTACCACCTCTAAGCAGTGCCATCAACCATGAAAGTGTACCTCGAGACTTCGAGTACACTTTGATCACTGCATACCTTCCGAAAGGGGTGCGCGCAATTCATTCTGACCAGGATAAGCTCGCAGCACTAAAATTTAGTGATTTTAACCTTAGAGATCATAAATTTTACAGCATGTTAGCCCCACATATGTACTTAACCAAGACCAAAGGAAAGAATTCTAAGATTGTCCCGCAGTCATGGACCCAGAACATAGTGTAGTCCACATTGCTTAATGTAATGAAGATCCTACACTTCGGTAGACACCAGGAAGTCAAGGCATGCGTCAAGTTGTTGTTGTCCTGCTACCACAAAGGATACTTATGGTTGGACCACCGCATCACTATGGATCTGACCTTGATCAATTGGATCATAGGAATTAGTATGAAAGGCCTTGACCCATAGGATTTTTACCCTGGAAAGACCTCAGAACGATCACTAGCGCAGAGGATAAAAGAAACTTATGGCGATGTCAAGAAAGGCATGCGAGGCTACAAGGTAGCCTCTATCCAGAGTGGTGCAGTGCGCCTTGCCTTCCAGTTGATCGCGGGTAAGATAGTTCACAAGAATAGACCAACACAAGTGACTGGATTCGTAGTTGACCTTGCAAGGAAGTGCGTCAAGGGACTATAGATGAACTGGGCACAGTACCTTGCAAACCAACTAGATCTTGATTGCAGAGAAGCGCAAGACCAAGGGTACGAGTTCCACTTTAGTTGGTTGCTCATACTAACCGCTTTCATCGCCTAGGAGCTACCAGAAGGTGCCACTTTTCTGGAGATCAAACCCTTCAAACCACTGGCCGCGAAGTTCTGTACGCTGTGGTACTCCAACAACATGAAAAAGAAGTGGCAGTCCAATGTCATCTTCCATGCCTATTACAACCAATTGAAGAATGAAATCCAGTCTACACTGCGCCTCACCCCAAACACACTTCATAGGTTTAAACCTTTGATAAAATTTAGCGTGGACCACCACTTCAACTATATCATAGCATGCACTGATGAGCACAAACAATAGCTCAAGTCGTACTACAAGTTGACAGAAGAAGACTTGGATCAGATTACCAAGGAATGGTCGGCGAACCTCCTTGTTGCAACACACCCCGCAAAAATGTCTAATGTGGATAGCCCTGAATCTATGCTGGATACACCTGGACCGAGCAATACTAAGAAGGATGATGAAGGTCAATATGTCCATAGCACATCCACGAAGACTACTTCAATATCACCTGCGTAGGGAGGTGATGGTGAAGAACTAGGTGGCACAGAAGTTGAGAAAAACAAAGGTGAGGTTACTCCGCCTAGAGAGGAGGAGGATCCCTCCAAGAAAAGGAAGATTACCCCACCAAATACCTCATCCCGAATAAAAACTAAGGCCACTCAAACTAAGTTTAAGACTACCCTCACACCAGACGACTTCAACTTCTTAATCACTGCGTTGAATTATGCTTCACTAAAGATCGCAGAAAAGCAAGAAGTGAAGCAGGAGGAGGTATTCAACCGAATCAAGGATGAACTTCAAGAAGTGCAATAGGAACTCCAGTCTAGCTGAGAAATTTCTATTGTTCCCTTGACAATTGGAATAGAAGGAATAGGCGATGAGCCCACCCAATTACACCAGATCGCCGATAAAGTTGAAGCTCTCCTTCAACAAGCTCAAGGAGACACAGCGCAAGCCACCCAAGATTTGACACAAGTACAAAGTGCACTTCTAGAACAACAGAGTAAGGTAGAACAGGAAAATATTTCCCTGCAAGCGAAGTGGGATGAGGAAAAAACACAGTTACAGTAGAGTAAGGACCAGTTGCTAGCAGAGCAACTTGAAGTACAGGAAAGGGTTCACAAAGCACTTCGCTCTGTGACGGTCATAGAAGTGAATATTGAAGAACATGTCCCACAACAGGTGGCACAACTTGAATAATCAATCCAACAACTTCAGCGATGCATTTCAGATCTGTAACTTTGTACCATGCCCGAGACTCCTCAAGAAATAAGAGACCTAAGGGAGGCAACTTCCCATAGCGCAGTTGGCCGATTAAAAACCTTTGACTTGGAATACAAGCAGCTGAGTGCTAGAAGCTCCCAGACTTATGAGAACCTCATAGAGAATCCAGAGTTCCAGGCATTGGAGGTACAACTCCAAGAAGCAAAGCAGCACACAAATACGCTACAGGTGTAGCTGAAGGCCTTGACCCCAGTCGAAAGAATGAAGATATTTCTAGAACAACGCACCGCCCAACAATAGGTACACACGTTGCAAAGTAAAGTGATGGAAGTCTCTCAATGACTTCAACCAATCCAAGAAAAGGCATGCCAACTATTCACTGAAGTTGAAAGCCAGGGAGTCGATCTTGAATAGGTTGTCATCTCCGTAGAACAATGACTGGAAGGGCTAGTAAATGACGCAGTGATTCAGGAGTTCACTAAGAAATAGGTTGTTTCACTACAACATGTCGAAGTAGCTCGATCCAAGATCAAGGCATTCGAGGCAGAATTGATCAGACCAGAGTGACTCGGGATGAGTCACAGGTGAGTATTGAGGGATTGTTGGCCCTTGACCAAGTTTTGAAGAACACTTGGTCATACTTGACCATTTTTGGACTTCGACAACCTGTCAAAGATGGAGCGCCAGGAGAAGTAGAGATCATGGGATCTTGGTCCAATTTTGGGCCCTTTTAGGGTTTTGGGTTAATGTAATGGGAAAGGGATGTCGGCGCGTGGGTTTACCCATGATTAGGCCCACTTTTGTAATGTATAAATAGAAGGATAGGCAATGTAAGAAGAAGTAGATATGATTTCTTAGAGCAATTGGTAGTACATCTATGTGATGTTGAATAAGTGCTTTGTGTGAACTGTGTAAGGCTTGCAAGTTAAGTGCAAGTTACTATGAGGTTGCTATAGAAAGCTAAGTGTTGCAATGCAAGGAAGAAGGATCTAGCGAGCTACGCAGATATTCTGTCCTATGCAAAGAAGGGTTTTGGAGGCTTTGTGCTTGTAACGGAATGAAGATGATAATAAAGAAGAATATCTTGTGGAAATATCCCCAGGGTGGGGGTGAACCATGTAAGTCTATGTGTTATGCTATGTTCTTTGATTCAATGTGTTTTTTCTTATGCTATGTGCTTTGATATATCCACTAATGCTCTGTTCTTCTTAGATATATATCATTGTTAGATCTGATGTGTATGAGGATGCTTAGTATTGATCTACTAGATCTAATCTGGGTTACTATGGTTAAGTACTGAAATACTGTAGATCTGAGTGTACACCATGGTGCTCTGTGCTATCTGCGAAGTAGAATAAGGGTTGAATATTAATGAATGATCGATTCTAAGTGCTCTATAAATGATATAATCACAGATCTGTATCTCAGCTAAGGTTGCAGACACCTGAGTCTTGCAACCACCCCTACCTCTACCTCGGGTGAGACTTCATCTGCTTCACAGATGTTTCCAAAAGGGCTGATAGTTAGGGCTTTGTTGGTGCACTCTTGAGTGTTGAACCTTGGGTCTGCCCCTTTGTTGACTTTGACCTTTGACTTGGTTTGAGTGGAACTTTGACCGCTAATAAATTTTGCACACAAACTCTGTTTGAGGCGATTTTTGCATCGTTGGAAAGATGTCAATGAGATATATGCATTGATGTTGTTTTTGATAGAGTTTATAATAATTTAATTTTGATCATTTCTGAACCATTATGAACCTTTATGGATGTTTTGGATCTTCTTGAACCTCTGTGAGAATTCATGGAACCTCCTGGATCATTCCTGCCCATTGGAATCCTTTTGGACCACTAAAAGATTTGATTACTTAGCAACTATATGAGGGTAGATTTACCTCACCCTTTCGATATCCATCCATTTTATTTTACTCAATTTTATTCCTTTAAGACCAAATCAAAGATATTCCACACCGCCTCGTTGTGAATTCCTGATTCTTCTATCGAGAATAACATATTCCTATAGCTCATCCAAATATTTTGGAGAAAAATCATCAACTGTTGGAACTTAAATACTTTCAACTTCATCTATAATCATAAGAGGCTCATAAAGCTTCAAACTCTCAACATTTACCACTAGATGAATTTGTATGTAGCTTGGTAGATCTAAATGAAAGGCATTAGTACCAATCTTCTCCAAGATATTGAATGAAACATATCAGACTAGCCTTAGATTTTGACCTTCACCTTTCATTCTATCATTGTTGATATGTAACCATACTTGATCACCAACTTCAAACTGATGATCAATATGATGTTTATCATTTCTTTCTTTTTACTTGGCTTGTCTTTTCTCCAATTGTTCCTATACTGCTTGATGTACTTCTTAAATGTTTTGAATGAACATTTTAGCTTTATCTATATCATCATGTCCATATTATTTGCCTGCTTCTCCAAAAACAAATTCCATAGGTGATTTAGGAAATTACCCCAAACATACTTCAAAAGGAGTTTTATTAGTAGATAGATGCATGGCATGATTATAGGCATGTTGTATATAAGGTAATTGTTCATCCCATAACTTAGGATGCTTGTTGCAGTATCCTCGAAGTAGATGTACCAGTGTTATCTTCACCATCTTTGTCTACCCATATGTCTATGGATGAAACTTTCTGCTCTTATTAAACTTGGTGTCCATTAATTCCCATAAATGAGACCAAAACTTTCCTAAAAAGCAAGAGTCTCGATCTGATATAATAGATGTAGGAAGTCCAAAAGGAACCCATACGTTAGCAAAGAAAATTTATGTTTCATGTTCATTTGTGATATGTTTCTTGCATAGAATTAAATTACACATCTTGTTGAATCTATCCACAAAAACATATAGATAATCATGACATGGACATCGACAAACCCCCTACAAAATCCATGGAGATACTTTCCCAAGGTTGAGAAGGTACTAAAAGTGGTGTATATAAACCCAAATTTTTGTTGCTAGGCTTTATTGTGGCACACATAACACACCCTTTGATATAATTGGAAACTGTCTCGTTCATCCGAGGCCAATAACAATACCTCTGTAATTGTGCTATTGTCTTACCAACCCAAAAATGACTAGAAATAAGATATGTATGAGCTTCTCTTATTGCATTTACTCTTTCATCTCTTGGTATACAAATCTTTCCAAGATTAAATAATAAATTTACATGCATATAATAATATGACTATTGATTTCCACGAGTTATTGCATCATACACCTCTTTAAAATCACCATCCTTATCATATTATTTTGCATAGATTTCATGAGCTAAAGGATTATACCTAAGTATTGTGGATGCAATAATCATTGGTATTGGAAACATATCTACAACCTTGTTATGAATAAACCCATCCATATGAAGTGTCATGACTATTGTAGTTTGTTCTGTGACTGCAAATACTATAATGGTTGATGATCTGTATGAATAATTTTTTCCTTTCCCATTAAGTGATGTTTCCATTTCTTTACACTTTGTATCAATGCATACAATTCCTTATCATATGTTGGATATTTAATCACAACTTGATTCAAAGTCTTAGAATGATAACATATAGGTTTATCTGGTTGCATCAAGACTTATCCCATGGCATATATGCTTGCATTAGTTTGAATCGCAAATGGTTGTTGGAGACCTGGCAGTGCCAAAACTGGCATGTTGCCTATATTTTCCTTCAATGTCTTGAAGGATTTATGTTGCTTTCCTCCCCATTGGAAGACTTGTTTAACACTTGTTAATGCATGTAGAGGAGCTGCTATGTATGAGAAATTAGCAATGAATTTCCTCCAATATTGTACTTCTCCAAAGAATCTCCTGACTTCTGTGGAAGTAGTTGGATTTGGCCATTTTACAATGAATTCTACCTTTGCAAGATCTATCTTTAGCTGGCCATTCCCTACAATGTATCCCAAATATACCAGAGAAGTTTTTCCAAATTCACATTTAGATAACTTGATATACAACTTCTCCTTCTTAAATATTTCAAAGAATTTATTGACATGAATCATATGATCTTCCCATATTCGACTAAAGATAAATATATCATCTAAGTAGACGATAAAAAATTCATATATGTAAGGAATAAATACATCGTTCTTTACCCTCATAAATGTTGCAGGTGTGTTACATAACCTGAATGGCATAACCAACCATTCGAACAAGCCTTGCTTGGTATTGAAAGTGTAAATGTGTTGAACTTGCACAGAATAGATCTAGCTAGAAAATTCTACACACATTTGAAGAGAGAAATTGAGAAAGAAGGAGAAAAAGAATAGAAGAATTCTCATTAATCGTATTCCACACTCAAAGAGTGAATAATTTACAATAGATATAGGATACATGAGTAAATAATGTGCCATAGTGGTGGTCTAGATTTATCTTTATAGTGGTGGTCTAGAGTGATTCAGACACACACCATCAGTTATGGGAGTAAACAACCACCTAGTCTAGTCTCTCAGGAAGTTATGGGAGTGAACTACCACCTAGTTTGAGTTAACTAGTCTAGCAGTCTTTAGTTAATTGACTGAAACAAAGTGAAGTGAGGAGGATATCAGGGAATCATGAGCAATGCTCTAGTCTAGTGATGATCCCAAGGATAATGCACATTACCTGGTGATAATCCCAATGTTGCATGGTGATAATCCCATTGTAGCATCTAGACTCCACTCAACTGATCAAACTCAAGTGAAAATTGAAGAGAATATTCTCCCTAGAAGAATATTCTTCTTATAATATAGGAGACTGAATAATGAATAATAAACAAGGAAAAACCTTAGGAAAAATAAATCCTAGGTGTGTGTGAAGTAACTCCGACAGAAAGCAGTTTTCCATATGTCACCTTCTACAATTATGATCTGATGGTAACCACTTCTCAAATACAACTTAGTGAAATACACAACATTCTTTAATTGATCCAATAATTCATCAATTATGGGAAGAGGATAACATTTCTTTACCGTAATGTTGTTTAGTGCTCGTAAATCAATACACATCCTCCACATGCCATCTTTTTCAGAACTAATACAATAGGGGAACCACATGGAGAGGATCTTGGCTTGATAATTCCTTTATCGAGAAACTCCTGAACTTGCTTCTTATTTTTTGCATTCTCGATCACTGATGACCTATGTTAAGCCCTAATATTAGCTCATTACCCCTTAATTGGGGCATATTACATTATTAATGTTATTTTATTTATACCATCTTTATTCCATTAGTTGTAATTATACCTCCTAGTCTCCTATATATGCCAAGGAGACATTTTCATTTGGAGTCATCTTGTACTTGAACATTTATGTGGGGTAAAAGGAGGTTGCCCCTTTGAAGAGGCTTATTATATGAAATTATCTCTTTTTCAAGGCGTTGAGTACTTATTCTGAGGTTTTTCTATGCTATATTGATATTTGGTTCTTAACATATGGTATCAGAGCTCAAG
>JZKD02S2413682.1:8075-28520 GCA_000966675.3 Picea glauca
TAGCGGCTCCGTTAGCCGATCTAAGGTCCTAAGAAAAAAAAAAAAAAATACTCTACACTAACTAATCTAACTAAAAATAACAATTAAAACAAACTAATAAACTAATCTAACTAAAATTAACTATTAAAACAAACTAAACAAATCTCACTATTCTATATATACAATCTAGTAACTAATACTATACTAACTCTACGAAATTAAATATCTAACTACTAACAGAAATAAATCTTATTCACAAAATGTACAATATCTACAATTTATAGATTTGAATGAAAACCTAAAAAACTCATTTGTATTCTGTCCTAAGACAAGGAGAGCTATTGTTTTTTATTTTATTTTATAATTTTATGAAAAGAAATAAAACAAAAACTAACTAAACTAAACAACTAATATACTAACTATAACTACAAATCTAAACTAAACATATATCTAACTAAACTACTTAAATTATACTAACAAATTAACTAACAAATAAATCACAAACTGACCTGGATAAATGTTCCAGGTTTGTCCTGTATGAAATGAATGTCTTAGCTGATCGGAGGGAGGAAACCCACACCGAATTATCCAGGCGCTCCTTGTAAACAGAAAGCTGTAGTGCTCTTCAAATATGATTACAGGACAAATAACACATAAAATTTTTTTACAACAATCTTATGATTTATAAATCTTCACAGTTAGATAAACCTACATGCAAAGATCTATACGAAATGATTCAATTAATGAAGAAGAGAAATATGTTATTCATTAACTGATACAAAATAATTGTTGTGTTTTTAAGTAATGAAAGAAATCAGATATGGATAACACATTAATTAAATCATATCATTCTGCAATAGATCACGATAGCTAAAGTAGTCTATAATCAACTGCAAACAACATGCATAAACTTGAAACAAAAGATTGATATATTGAAAAGCGAAAGCTATAGCAAAACATCAACTCTTGTCTTAGTTTGTATTAGAAATCCATAGCCTGGTTCTCCCATAAGTGAGGATGCTCCTTATTACAAAAAATAATAAGTATTTAAAGACCTTCCATAAGGTAAAACATCCATGTGGAAGTTATAAAAACTGTTTACATAAATCTAGGAAAATATCCCAAGTCTGTTTAAACTAAGAACCTAAAATAAAAACTAAATCACACAAATATCTCCTAGACTGTCCAGCATGTCCAATGCAATTCGGATGTACCTGAAAAGGGTAAAAAATGGACAAGTTAGGAAGATATTTTATTGATAAAAATGATAAAAATCTAATTCTATAGACTAGCTACAGAATCTTGCGATTTTGTAGTTGGTCTAAATCAGACACAGAATCAGCATTAAAATCAATTCAAATCTTTGAAAATATATTCAAACTATCAAAAGATATTTGATTGCTAAAAAACCTCATTCAAGTCAACACTTGTATGTAAATTGAACACACTAAATCGTATTCAACCAAATGATAACAGAGATGGGTACGCTCTGTTCAATTCGTTACCAATTCAGGTATACAAAATCATATCGAATAACAGTGAAATCATTTCATATCAAATTGAAATCGATACAGTTAAACACATCATAGGCAATTGTTTATGTTGCCTCATCAACAGGAAACACGATCGAATCCATACGAAAACAACAAGATCATTTTTAAATTGATATAACTGTATTAACATAAACTAAAGATCCATGTCATTAGTGAATCAAATCAAAACTAGTGTGCAAATTAACTCAAATGAAATCATAACAGGATCAATCAATTGATAATAGGGTGTGTAAGAGTTTTCCAATTGTTTGTTATTGCTAATTGGGGCAGACAAAATCGATTGATATTCAACGAAAATATTACTAGAATTTATTTCAAAACGAATTTATTAACCGAATTTCACAGAGATAACATATGTCGATCTGAGTTTAACCAATTCGTTTTGCAAATTAAAATCAAGTAGAATAGCATCTATGATACGAATCCAACTCATGAAAACAATCGTACTAACTGAAGATGCACAACAATCCAATCAAGACAAGAGAGAATCGAACAGTTGGGGTTTAGCATAGTGATTGTGAATCAAAACCGTTCCATGATTCAGGCATAGGTATATTTTGCACAGGCTTAAATGAGAATATTGTTTTCATACAAAACAAAGTCATTCTTTCCAAATTAGAGTCAATTAGAGTTGTATTCCCGATTTATAATATTACATCACATCAATTCAAACTCACGAAGTCATTCTAAAATCATAGCATACAAACTAAATTAGAGCCGATATAATCTAATCATAACGAAATTATACCAAATCAAAACATGATCGTGCTCTAATTTTAGCATGAAAACCTCCTGTTTATATTAGATACAAACAAATCCAATCGAAAACAAACCATTGATTACATTAACTCAAACCAAACAGACAAACGAAAAAAAACAAATGAAAACCTCTCAATTGCTAAACTGGGCATGAGCAAATCGTGTATCCAAATCAAAACTTCATTTAATTTTAGCAACGCGAAAACAATGTACAGGATGAACAACATTATGACAGAGCCATTTCAAATGATAGACAGAGCTATTTGAAAACCAAACTCACATCATTATATTCATCCGAGCAATTCACAAAACGAAAATGGTATCGAAATTCATACCTGGATGACGAGCAGACGGCTTGATCATGACATTTTGGAATTGACGATGGCTGTAGCCGATTAGACATTCCTAAAAACGATGGAACCAGTGGTTTTTTGCTTCCTATCATTTACTTGAAGCTTGTCCCTTTGGCTGGTCAACACTGCAACTTGGTTTTCCAATGATTGGATATTCGACTGTAATAAGGGGACGTCTATATAGTATCGTTCCAACCACACATCACATTGGTCACATGATGACTATTCGGGCATCGAAAATGCAGGTGAGTATTGTTGAGGGTTTCGTTAGGTAGTTTGATCCTAGGGTAGCTAGGATTGTTTCTTAGGCAAGAGGGTAGATTAGAAATGAAGTCATAGGGTGGCTCGGAGCATAGACCCTGTGAGTAAGGGTACTCACTAGATAGAAGTGTTCTATGTCAAAGTCCGAGTCCTCACTGAGGACTATGGGATTCTACTCAGCACTAGATTTAGGTTTATTCCTAGACATTCTCGAGATAAGTTGAGCATTCCTTTTACCTTTGCCATCAACAGTAGGGTTACCTTTAATGTTTTTTCTCACAGGATTTTTTTATAGCCTTAGCCTTCTCAATTAAGACATCGGGTAAGTCAATATCAGGGTCGACCGAAGGTTTAGGAGAGGGCAGTAGGATATGGAAGGGCACGGGTGGCTCAACCTTGGTTTCACTAACCACAGGCTTGTTAACTTGGACATGATCTACCTCAAAAAAACCATTTCGAGAGATAAAAGCTTGCCATCTATCACCGTGGAGACTTAAGTGATGAACAACAATGAGTCTGATTAGGCCATGGTGGAACAGGCTACTATCGGCCTTTTCTCTTTTAAACCTTTGTCACATTTTATAAAGGCTTCGCTAGAAGTAAAAAGGCATATTCAATGGATACCCTATAAAATTCATTAACAGTCGAAGGTGATAAAGAAAAATGAGTCCATATCGACCCTCACAGGTCATGAATTGTTTGACCACCATCAAAATATCATGCCACCTTGGTTTAAGCGTGGAAATGGGCATACCTCTGTCACAGGATGTGACCTTTCGTGAGACGAATAGTAGTGGCCATGGAACCTCCTCCACTTTAGAGTTTTTAAACCATCGTTGGCCCGTGGCTGCTAACCCTGTGGCAGAGCGAATGAACTCTTCACTGATTTCCAACTGAATGTCACCTACCTTGGCCCTACAGCCATCAAAATTTAGGGCGAACTGTTGTGCAACAAATAGATTAAAACCCTCAAACCACTGTACAAAGGTGAGCCAACCACTATCCTCTAAGTCTTTCCGGGTATTGTCGAAAAGTAGCAAATCTTGGCTACCATTTGGCTCAATTCGCACCATCGGTGCCATGGGGAAGAGCACATGGTAAATGAGCTAGGGTTTGAATGCAAAATACATAGGAACAGAACGCCCAAAGGCTTACCCGAGCTAACAGAGGTGAAACAGGGATAGGAGCAACATAAATGACATCGTGCGAAGGAGGTGGAGCTATTTGTTGGCCATGCATAATAGTCATTACCAATGGTACAACCGTCGACGCTTTCAACTATACAAATCACAATGCACATTTATTATAACTATGCCACTTCAATCAATCAAATCCTTTGGTAAGTGGATAAACCATTTGCGCCTTCAAAGTTATGCCATAGTTTCAAAACCAAACAAATAAATCGAAATCAATGCCAATGTTTTGACTATGTGACATGTGTTGTATAGAAAAATTCATATCAAGAGTTTAAGCAAGGTACCAATGTGTTTTATGTATATATAAACCAATGTGCCAAGTGGATTAACCAAATAACATTTAAACACAATCCGCAATGTATCACAAACTCAATGAAACAAAATCACACAATCAATCCAAGAATGTCAAATTTGTGCAGATCAAAAGGTCTTGCCAACTGTATAATGATAAGTAAAATGTAAGCACAATAGGCATATCGACAAAAATGATAACGACAATTCAATAATGATTTAAATGTGACTTCAAGAAACCAAATTTTCATGCTTACATTCGTGAAAACAAAAACGAAGGTAAGTGTACAAATTGTGCAAAGAATAAAAGTGTCGTTTATTTGAGAATTGCGACAAAAAATTTATGTTTGCAAAACGCTGGTGTAGGCAGCTTATAAGACAGTGGAAAAATGTGAATTAGCTGCCAACAATGGCGACACACTGGTAGAAGCAGTTATCTCTACCAAAAGGACAAATTCAGTTTAGGACAACACAGATAATTCCAACTCAAAACAACAACCAGAAAATTGTATAAACATTATCATTAACCAACTATTCCAGCAGTGTTTTAAAAGATGAAAACAGATAACAGTCTTAAGACCAGCAAGTCACGATATTAAAGATAAAATCTCCAATACTGTTGACAGAGCCACTACTGCCAGCAGGCGTCCATAGCCTCGGCAGGGTTGCCATTTAACCCACTCTGACATTTGTATCCTGCCAAGAAGTTCTAGATCAGAATAAAGGACGTTTTATGTTTAAGAGGTTCCTTATCTGCAAATTTTCATATACCCGACATTGTTTCGCTGCCAGCGGGCCTATTCGATACCCCGACAAATTTGTCTTGGCGTCATGCATGCATTTACCTGCTTCCAGCAGACCTGTTTAGCATCCCGACGAGTTTACAAGCACTTCCCACAACTCTTATTAATAATTTGTTTTGTTTTGTTTTTTTCATAGATATATAGTTGAGTGGGGTGATGCTGAAAATCATGATATTTTAACATATTTTTTAGACCTCATCAGAATTTTTTAAAATTGTCCTTTATTAAGATCCAGAGATGTTTCATTTACAAAAACAACTTCCTAAGACAGGGATACATCTTCTGATTCATTCCCTTAAGGAAAAGGGACAGCGTGAAAATATAATAGATGATCATGACAAGCTTTACTCAGAGATCCAAATTAGTAATCTTCTTTCAAACAACAGATTTTTTCCAACATAGATATAAATTTCAGAAATATACCATTGATGTTTATACAAATTTTCTTAGCAGTTATTTCAGTGAAGGAATTTTCTATGGTCTTTGTCTGAATAGCTCAGTATACAGGTATGTGTATTTCCAAAAAAACACAAGCTGATAAATTCAAAGGAAAAATCAAAAACAAAAAGCAAACGAAAAAGCAAACAGAAGCAAAATATGTACATAGTATACAAGGGTAGTCATCAAGCAAAGTATCTTTTCAAGGCTTGGCCATTCACTGGGTAGGTGTCAGGCTTCCCCTCAAGATTCTACAATCGAAAAGAACTAGGACCCAACTTTTCAGCAATAAAAAACGATCTAAGCCATAAGTTTTGAAATTTAGTGTGCTCTCCCTTTCCCTCATGCGGTTTGTCCCATTTCAGGACAAGATCACCTACTTCGAAATTCCTATCAGAAGTAGAGTTAGAATCGAATTAGCTTTTAACTAATAGTTGATGCTGATCTAACTTTCATTTAGCTTGGGCTCTTACCTCTTCTAGCTTCATCAAAGTGTTAATTCGATTTTCCAAAGGGGGACAACCTTCTTCTTGGATTTTCTGCGGCAACTGAAGTGAAGGAAGAAGAATGTGAGGTGGCAGAATTGCTTCTCTTCCATAAACGAGAAAAAAGGGGGAGTTACCTACAACATCTTTTGGCATTACCCTACCAGCCCACAACGCATTTAACAATGCATTGTGCCAATTCTTGTGATTTTCAACCACAGTTCTCTTGATAATTTTAATCAAGTTCTTGTTTGTTGATTCTGCCAATCCGTTACCCTGGGGGTAATAGCTAGCAGAATACTTCAACTTAATTCATTTTTACAAAGAGAACTCGCTCATCTCAAGAGAGGAAAAGTAAGAAGCATTATCGAATACTAAACAGTCAGGGATACCAAAACAAGTGTTAATATTCGAATTTACAAAGGCAATTACCTGGCTGGTGTTGACAGTTCTTAACGTGGCAGCTTCAGACCATTGGGTAAAGTAATCTGTGGCTGTCACAATAAACTTGTGTTGTTGTGAGGACGCGGGGTTGATTGGACCTATGATATCAAGGCCCCACTGCTGAAAAGGAGAGTCTACTGAAACGGGCTGCAAAGGAAAGGCTGGTTTTTGTAACCGCCCTGATGCTTTTTAACAAATAATACACTTTCGACACAAGGCATGGGCATCTCTAAAATGCGTGGGCCAGTAATAACCAACTCTTAAAACCTTATGGGCAGTGGTGTCACCACCAAAATGACCACTAGCTTCTCCTACATGCAACTCTAGCAAGACTTTTTCTACTTCATCTTTTTCAAGAGAACGCATCAGTACGCCGTCAAAATTTTGACAAAACAGGATATCATTTACCAGATGAAAGGAGGTGGACTTTAATGTCAATGCTCTTCTTTTAGTGGGATCCAGGTGATGGGGGGCTGACCCATGTTCAATATAGAATCTTATATCGTCATACTAAGGACTGACAGGGTTTTGTGCGCAACAGATTAGATTTTGATCGTGTTTTCCTAGGTTTGACGTATCGCATTCTTCTTGTTGTCCTGCTGCTGAATCAACAACTAACTTGCATAACCCTTGGCCTCTCACTATTTGAGCTGGGCTGATTTCTAAGTCGTACTCCTGCAAGGAGGTGACCCAGTTAGCCCTCTTTTAACCTAGTTCCTTTTGCACTAACAGGTTCTTGACGGCTGGGTAAGGGACAATGACTTTCGTCCTAGACTTCAAAAGATAGGACCGGAAGTGCTTGACTTCTTTGAAAATAGCGTAATCTTGCCGATATACTACTGGGTAATTAAGTTCAACGTCTTTGAAAGCAGAGCTCATAAAGGAAATGGGTACTTCATTGTTTTCGTCATTCTTCTGGGTTAGGACGACAGCATAGGAACGGTCAGAAGCAAAAGTGTAGAGTGTAAAGTCTTGAGAAAAATCGGGGCTCATGAGAGATGGAGCGTCTATTATGGTTTTCTTTATTACATTAAAAGCTTGATTTTCTAGGGGTCCCCAATAATATTGAGTGTCTTTCTTAATTAGGTTTTGCAAGGGTCTAACCATTTCAGAGAAACTGGGGACAAATCTTCTCATGAAGTTAATCTGGCCTAAGAAAGACTGCATAGATTTTTTGGATGTAGTAGGGGGAATTTTTGTGATGACTTGAGTCCTTTCGGGGTTGATAATCATCCCTTCGCTTGACACAATAAACCCTAGGATTTTACCCTGTTCTACTGCAAAGATGGATTTTTTAGGATTCAAGGAGATGTCGTATTTACAACATCGCAGTAGGACGGCTCGTAAGTGAGCTAAATGATCGTTTTTGTTTTTAGAAAATATAGTCACATAATCTAAGTAAACTATGACGGACTAATTGATTAAGCCTCGGAAAGCAATGTCTATTTCTCTCTGAAAAGTGGCACCAACATTAATAAATCCAAAGGGCATTTTTCGATAAGCATAAGTGCCCCACGGGGTACAGAAGGTAGTTTTAAGTTGGTCTGGTGGAGACATCAGGACTTGTTTGTACCCCGAGAAACCATCCAGTAAAGATAGCCTCTCGGAACTAGATACTTGTTGAAGGATCTGTTCCATGGGTGGGACAGGATAGTTGTCTTTATCAGACGCTCTATTAAGGTTTCAGAAATCGACACAGAGTCAGATTTCGCCACTTTTCTTATGGATTAGGACAAGGTTAGAAACCCATTGAGTGTGCCTAACAGGAAAAATTATCTTAGCATTCAGGAGTTTATTCAATTCTTTTTGAATGGTCGGTTCGAGCTTAGGGTACATTTTCCTCACTTTTTGTTGAAAGGGTAAGGTTTGGGGCTTCATAGGAATGAAATTTTGTATGATGTTGGGGTCGAACGTTTTAAGGTCATCATACGTCCATGCAAAGACATCTTTAAATTCTTTGAACAATTTAATAAATGCAACTTTTTCTTGTTCAGAGCATCCTACCCCTAGATTAAGGCACTACGGATTGTCCTCAGTTCCTAAGTTCACTTTTTCATATGATAATGAGGAACCATTGGTTTTACAGTTGACCGTCTTTTTAAATTTATCTTGAAGATCATAAAACTTCTCTAACCTAAATACAGATTAAGGGATCAAGTTTACCATGTCCGATGAAGATTCAGGAGTTCTCAGATCTGGTATTACCATGAAATCGCGCAAATTGTCGTCGTCGTGTGTGTTCGTCTACCGCCGCGCCTTGGAAAATTTCTTCCTTGTGCAGAAAGTTAATAATCTGTTGTTCATCGTCGAAGACTCTCCAGTTTGTGATGTTGTCGGGTACTGATGGTCTGGACAACATCTCGACGGAGAATGCATCTGGGGACAATCCTTCTGCAGGAAGAAGTTTAGAAGCTATGTTAGCTAATAGATCTTCTTCAGAGTTATTCAATATAGGAATATAATTCATATTGAAAGCAGAAAATTTATTCATTAAATTCCATACCTCGGATTGGTAGCTTTTGAGATGCGAAAACAGACAGTGGATAGAATCTCTTACCTGTCTAACCACTATTTCAGAATCGCCAAAAATGGTCAAATTTTGAATGTTCATATCCGAAGTTTTCTGAGACCTTGCAGTAAAGCCTCATATTCTACAGTGTTATTAGTACATTCAAATTCTAACCTACATGTAATCAATGTTTTGATACCTGCCAGATCGATAATGACGTAGCCTGTGCCAGCTCCTTCTTTGGACTTTGACCCGTCGAAATAAAGAGACCAAATTTTATTTCCATCGGGCACATGGGATCATTGCGTAGAAGCTGTTGGCTGTGTGTATGCTATAATCTTGGATTGTTGTTCTAGATTGGTGATATCTGAATCCTCAGCCATGAAATTGCCGAAGAAGGTGTCCATCCCTTGTACTTCGGGTGAATCAGCAGAAGGTGTAAATGGTTCATTGGGATCATTCAAATCTGTGACCGTGAACTTAAGGTAGCGTTCACGATTTACCTTGATCTTGTTAGGCTTGTCGTTTTCTGGAAGCCATAGGTGAGACCAATCTATCGCAAAATAACCATATAGCTGCTCTGACTAGTCCCTACTTAAAAATAGACCATACACTTCTGGAATATCCACAACAATTATATCAATGACTTGATGAACCTTGGGGTTATATGATAATCTAATAAACACATTCTTTAGTTCGCCTATCACTTTAACATTGGTCCGATCAAGTTGTATGATTTTTAAAGTAGATGGTTCAACTTATGCATTAATCTTTTGGCATACAGACCATGGTATCACATTGGATGACGCTCTTGAGTCTACCATACAATTGTGCACATTTTTATTAAATATTTTGAAAGTTAACAAAAATGGAGGTACATTTTTGCGAGTACTAAGAGTGGTAGTTTGTGGCTTTTTACTCGCAGTTTCTAAAGCTACTTTATCTAAATTATTTACATTATTTACATTACTTACAGGAAGGATTCCTTTATCTTGAGGATCGTGATTGTTTTTAGTGGAAGTCTTCTGAGGAACTTTGTTCTGCACAACCTTATTGCCACTTGAATTACCATTTTTGCCATTCTCTGAGATATTCTGTAACTTTTTTTGTAGCAGAAATGGAAATTTCAATAACTCATAAACAGAAATGTTAGCTCTCAACTTTTTAAGATCTTCAACTACATCATAATCTAAGTTGGGGTTCACATTACTCTATTTAGTCTCAGCTGATTTAGATTGCTTTAGAGGCGAAGTTGTGGTGTTTTCGGAAGATGGTTTGTTTGTTGTCTTACTCCTGGTATTATAGGGATGTAGTGTCTCGAAGTTAGCTTGAAAGATGCTATCCGAGAAGTGTCCAAAAATGTTTGGAGAAGACTCCTCTTCTTGAACTGTCTCTTGATCAACTACCTCCTCAGGAATCTCAGGAGGCATCAAGTTATCTTGGGCTTCTAGAATTGTTTGAAGGGTGCATTGCAGACTTTCTAGATTAAGGCCTTCAGTGGTTGGATTAGGTCGATTGGTAGGAAAAGGCTTCCGGAACGGGGGCTTGTAGGTTCCTTTGCTCGAGGAAGCTTCTTCGGTCGTCCTTTTTAAGTCTATAACTTGATTTGACAGTTTTTGAACAACTTTAGTTAAGTTTTCTAAATCAAATCTTTCAGGTTGTGTTTTACTTTGAGTCAATCTAGGGAGGATTTCAATCTTCTTTTTGAAAGAATAACTAGTCTCTGTTTCATTTCTAGTAGAGTCTTTAAGACTAAGTATGTCTTTTTCAATCTGGTCGGCCTCCTCGAAGGCTTCTAACAATGTGGCTTTCTTAGATCGTTTAACCCAAATAGCTATACTTTGATGCAAATATTTAGTGTAGTATGTTATTATAAGACTCTCGGCAAGCATGGAATCTGTAGGGATTCGGTTTTTAAGCGTTAAAAATCTTTGATTAAAGTCTTTAACTTTTTCTTTTGCATTCATTCTTAAGCTAGAAAGGTCCATGACTAGGACTTCCGGAGGCTTACCATCTCCGAACTTTTCCAAAAAGCATGACTCAAACTTTTCCCAAGACACAATGGTATGGGGTTGCTAGGCAAAGTACCATGTGGATGCATTGCCCTCAAAAGTATAGGGGAAAAACCTACAGACAACGTATTCATGTTCGACATTGCGGAGTCTTATGGCTAACATAAAAATTTTAATGTGGTCTTCAACGATCTGTTTTGAGTCAGGGTCAAACAACTTGGGAAGCCATTTCTTCGAGTGTTTAGGTAAAGGATGTTGAGCTCCGGGTACATCTACAACATCCTGATCAAGCCAAGGTCTAGTAGGGTTGTTCTAATTTTCCATTGGGGTAGTGGGTGTGGAAGGCTGAGAAGGGGAATTTCCTTCGTCAGAGGAATATCCTCCAAAAGAAGAAGGAGTTGATGGAGGTGGTGAAGGAGGTATCCCAGATCCTCCTGCAGCAGGATTTAAGATTGGATCTGAAGGATTCACAGTGAGATCAATGCCTCCTAATTGTTCTCTGATATTAGAGAAGTCCAAAGGTTGGTCCCACGGACGGTTAGGTTGCCTCAAACGAGCTAAGGCACTATGTGTTTTTATAAGAGATTGACGGACAATCTCTTATATGTCACCACCCGTAGGATTAGGGGTTGTTGGCTCAACTGTGATCTGTGGATCGTCGGTTGAAGTGGTTGCTTTTTGAATGGGAATATTATCGTCTGAATGGCCTCTAATCACTATAGGTGAGTGATTAGGTGGTGGAGGAGTCTTGCGACCGCTTCGTGCCATTAATTAATTTCAGGCCCTCCTTCTAGCGCCATTTGTTGATGGGCGAAATTGACCGTCCATCAACTGGGAGAGTGGAACCGGTCCGGGGTTGTCTAATAACCCAAGCCATTTGGGATGAACCACCCTGACGGGTTTAGCATCTCTGTTAGCTGATCTAAGGTCCTAAGAAAACAAAAAATAAAACTACTCTACACTAACTAATCTAACTAAAATTAACTATTAAAACAAACTAAACAAATCTAACTATTCTATATATACAATCTACTAACTAATACTATACTAACTCTACGAACGTAAATATCTAACTACTAACAGAAATAAATCTTATTCACAAAATGTACAATATCTACAATTTACAGATTTGAATGAAAACCTAAAAAACTCATGTGTATTCTGTCCTAAGACAGGGAGAGCTATTGTTTTTTTGTTTTTTTTATAATTTTATGAAAAGAAATAAAACAAAAACTAACTAAACTAAACAACTAATATACTAACTATAACTACAAATCTAAACTAAACATATATCTAACTAAACTACTTAAATTTTACTAACAAATTAACTAACAAATAAATCACAAACTGACCTGGATAAATTCTCCAGGTTTGTCCTGTATGAAATGAATGTCTTAGCTAATCGGAGGGAGGAAACCCGCACCGAATTATCCAGGTGCACCTTGTAAACAGAAAGTTGTAGTGCTCTTCAAATATGATTACAGGACAAACAAGACAAAATTTTTTTTTACAACAATCTTATGATTTATAAATCTTCATAGTTAGATAAACCTGCATGCAAAGATCTATACGAAATGATTCAATTAATGAAGAAGAGAAATATGTCATTCATTAACTAATACAAAATAATTGTTGTGTTTTTAAGTAATGAAAGAAATCAGATATGGATAACACATTAATTAAATCATATCATTCTGCAATATATTACGATAGCTAAAGTAGTCTATAATCAACTGCAAACAACATGCATAAACTTGAAACAAAAGATTGATATATTGAAAAGCGAAAGCTGTAGCAAAACATCAACTCTTGTCTTAGTTTGTATTAGAAATCCATAGCCTAGTTCTCCCACAAGTGAGGATGCTCCTTATTACACAAAATAATAAGTATTTAAAGACCTTCCACAGGGTAAAACATCCCTGTGGAAGTTATCAAAATTGTTTACATAAATCTGGGAAAATATCCCAAGTCTGTTTAAACTAAGAACCTAAAATAAAAAATAAATCACACAAATATCTCCTAGACTGTCCAGCGTGTCCAATGCAATTCGGATGTACCTGAAAATGGTCAAAAATGGACCATTTAGGAAGATATTTTATTGATAAAAATGATAAAAATATAATTCTATAGACTAGCTACAGAATCTTGCAATTTTATAGCTGGTCTAAATCAGACACAGAATCAACATTAAAATCAATTCAAATCTTTGAAAATATTTTCAAACTATCAAAAGATATTTGATCGCTAAAAAGCCTCATTCAGGTCAACACTTGTCTATAAATTGAACACACTAAATCGTATTCAACCAAATGATAACAGAGATGGGTACGCTCTGTTCAATTCGTTAACAATTCAGGTATACAAAATCGTATCGAATAACAGTGAAATCATTTCATATCAAATTGAAATCAATACAATTAAACAGATCATAGGCAATCTTTATGCTGCCTCATCAACAGGAAACACGATCGAATCCATACGAAAACAACAAGATCATTTTTAAATTGATATAACTGTATTAACATAAACCAATGATCCATGTCATTAGTGAATCAAATCAAAACTGGTGTGCAAATTAACTCAAATGAAATCATAACAGGATCAATTAGTGGATAACAGGGTGTGTAAGAGTTGTCCAATCATTTGTTATTTCTAATTGGGGCAGACAAAATCGATTGATATTCAACGAAAATATTACTAGAATTTATTTCAAAACGAACTTATTAACCAAATTTGACAGAGATAACATATGTCGATTTGAGTTTAACCAATTCGTTTTGCAAATTAAAATCAAGTAGAACATCATCTATGATACGAATCCAACTCATGAAAACAATCGTACTAACTGAAGATACACAACAATCCAATCAAGACAAGAGCGAATCAAACAGTTGGGGTTTAGCATAGTCATTGTGAATCAAAACCATTCCATGATTCGGGCATAGATATATTTTGCACAGGCTTAAATGAGAATATTGTTTTCATACGAAACATAGTCGTTCTTTCCAAATCAGAGTCAATTAGAGTTGTATTCCCAATTTAGAAGATTACATCACATCAATTCAAACTCACGAAGTCGTTCCAAAATCACAGCATACAAACTAAATTAGAGTCGATATAATCTAATCATAATGAAATTATACCAAATCAAAACATGATCATGCTCTAATTTTAGCATGAAAACCTCTTGTTCAGATTAGATACAAACAAATCCAGTCGAACTAAAACCATTGATTACATTAACTCAAACGAAACAGACAAACGCACCAAAACAAATGAAAACCTCTCAATTTCTAAATTGGGCATGAGCAAATCGTGTATCCAAATCAAAACTTCATTTAATTTTAGCAAAGTGAAAATAATGTACATGATGAACAACATTATGACAGAGCCATTTCAAATGATAGATAGAGCTATTTGAAAACCAAACTCACATCATTATATTAATCGAAGCAATTCACAAAGCGAAAATGATATCGAAATTCATACCTGGATGACGAGCAAACGGCTTGATTATGACATTTTGGAATTGACGACGGCTGTAACCGATTCAACATTCCTAAAAACGATGGAACCAATGGTTTTTTTCTTCCTATCATTTTCTTAAAGCTTGTCCCTTTGGCTGGTCAACACTGCAACTTGGTTTTCCAATGATTGGATCTTCGACTGTAATAAGGGGACGTCTATATAGTATCATTCCAACCACACATCACATTGGTCACATGACGACTGTCCGGGCTTCGAAATTGCAGGTGAGGGGTTGGTTATATTGTCGAGGGTTTCGTTAGGTAGTTTGATACCAAGGTAGCTAGGATTGTTCCTTAGGAAAGGGGGTAGATTAGAAACGAATTCATAGGTTGGCTTAGAGTACAGACCTTGTGATTAAGGGTACTCACTAGCTAGGAAGCGTTCTATGTCAGAGTCCGAGTCTTCACTGAGGACTATGGGCTTCTGCTCGGCACTAGCTTTAGGTTTATTCCTATCCATTCTCGAGTAAAGCCAAGCATTCTTTTTACCTTTTCCATCAACAGTAGGGTTAACTTTAACCTTTTTGCTCACAAGATTTTTTTATAGCCTCAGCCTTCTTAGTTAAGACGTTGGGTAAGTCAATATCAGGGTCGACCGAGGGTTTAGGAGAGGTCAGTAGGACATGGAAGGGGACGGGTGGCTCGACCTTGGTTTCACTAACAACAGGCTTGTCAACTTGGACAGGCTCTGCCTCAACAAAACCATTTCGAGAGATAAAAGCTTGCCAGCTATCACCGTGGAGACTTAAGTGATGAACAACAATGAGTCTGATTAGGCCATGGTGGAACAGGCTACTGTCATCTTTTTCTCTTTTAAACCCTTTTGACATTTTATAAAGGCTACGCTAGAAGTAAAAAGGCATATTCAATGGATACCCTATAAAATTCATTAACAGTCGAAGGTGATAAAGAAAAACGAGTCCATATCGACCCTCACAGGTCACGAATTGTTTGACCACCATCAAAATATCATGCCACCTTGGTTTAAGTGTGGAAATGGGCATACCTCTGTCACAGAATGTGGCCTTTCGTGAGACGAACAGTAGTGGCCATGGAACCTCCTCCACTTTAGAGTTTTTAAACCATCGATGGCACGTGGATGTTAACCCTATGGTAGAGATAATGAACTCTTCATTGATTTCCAACTGAATGTCACCTACCTTGGCCCTACAGCCATCAAAATTCAGGGTGAACTGTTGTGCAACAAATAGATTAAAACCCTCAAATCGCTATACAAAGGTGAGCCAACCACTATCCTCTAAGTCTTTCCGGGCGTTGTCGAACAGTAGCAAAGCTTGGATACCGTTTGGCTCAATTCGCACCACCGGTGCCATGGGGAAGAGAACACGATAAACGAGCTAGGGTTTGAATGCAATATACAAAGGAACAGAATGCTTGAAGGCTTACCCAAGCTAACAGAGGTGAAACAGGGATAGGAGCAACATTAATGACATCGTGCGAAGGTGGTGGAGCTATTTACTGGCCATGCATAATAGTCATTACCAATGGTACAACCGCCGTCACTTTCAACTATACAAATCACAACGCACATGTGTTATAACTATGCCACTTCAATCAATCAAATCCTTTGGTAAGTGGATAAACCATTCGCGCCATCAAAGTTATGCCATAGTTTCAAAACCAAACAAATAAATCGAAATCAATGCCAATGTTTTGACTATGTGACATGCATTGTATAGAACAATTCATATCAAGAGTTTAAGCGAGGTACCAATGCGTTTTATGTATATATATACCAATGTGCCAAGTGGATTAACCAAATAACATTTAAACACAATCCCCAATGTATCACAAACTCAATGAAACAAAATCACACAATCAATCCAAAAATGTCAAATGAGTGCAGATCAAAAGGTCTTGCCAACTGTATAATGATAAATAAAATGTAAGCGTAATAGGCATATCGACAAAAATGATAACGACAATTCAATAATGATTTAAATGCGACTTCAAGAAACCAAGTTTTCACGCTTACAGTCGTGAAAACAAAAACGAAGGTAAGTGTGCAAATTGCGCAAAGAATAAAAGTGTTGTTTATTTGAGAATTGCGGCGAAAAATTTATGTTTGCAAAACACTGGTGTAGGCAGCTTATAAGACAATGGAAAAATGTGAATTGGCTGCCAACAGACACACAACCTCTTCACACAACTTGAATAACTATCATCACCCATTCAAACAAGAAATATAAGCACAACTCAATCTCACTTTTGTGACTTAATTTGGAGGATGTGTGAGTCCAACGGAATGAGCACGTACACCTCACTTCACTTCACTATAACTCCTCCATGTAGTGTGAACTCCTTTTCGTTTCCATGCACCTTCATAATTACCCATAGATACCAGTAACATAACAACAACATGGATCAACAAAAATATTTGGGAAAAACATCCACTCAGCAAATGCAACAGACTTCTTGTGATCTGCTTATACCATATTAAATGCTCAAGCTTATTAAATGCTCCAACATCACATACACGCCCTTCTCACAAGGGAAAAGACATCATTTTCTCCCTCTCGACCAGTTGTCTCTATTCAACAACCTTTTGGAAACTAATAAAACAGTCACACACAACAAAGTATGATCATTGTCAGTTTTCGAAACAACATAACTCGTGTGATCAATAACCAAAGCACCTAGGTCTTGATCAAAATCAACCCCAGAGAGGCTGAGAATATGATTAACGCGATGTTCCTCTGTGCAGCGAATAGAGACAAAGGAAGAAATTTGCAGCTTTGTTCAAAAAATACTCTCACATGCAAAATCTTCAAACTAGCAGCGAATCTTTTTCCTATGGTAAACTCTTCAAACAACAACCACTCTTTTTCCTGCATGACAAACTCCTTGAGTGTTCCAAAAAACACCTAGCATTTCAACAACCTCAAAACGATCTCTCTTCTTTACACATAATTCCTCACCAACATTACTCATGGCATAAAAATAGTCCCCATGGGATGGTCCAGCAATCCAACAATGTTACGCTAGTAATTGATGTGTACTGATGTGCCTTCACAACAAGAAAATTTCCTTCCACATCAACAAATGACAATAAAAACCATTGCTTGAATCACACTGGTGGCTCTACGGATCGCTTTCACCAGATCCTTTTGCAAGTTGCCCAGAGTTCAGACCTATGAAACCTTCAATCTTCGTCTAAATTTTAGGAAGGCCCTATTATCTACTCGCCAGCAACACAACGCGGCACCACAGAACAGATCGGATCGGTTTCTCCTTAGATATATCGTATTTCATGACTGCAACAAATATGGATGGACAAAAATGCAGTGCATCAAATCCGTAAACTCTAGTTGCAACACGTCACCAAGTTCAACAAAGTGGTCGGATTAACTAATTCCTTATCTTTGGTGTTGACTTCATTCTTAGAAATGACCGAATTTTCATTTGTGGCTTCTCCTTTGCACAATCTACTCCAGATCCCAATGTACAAGAGCGACCTGCCTTGATCAGAGAAAGACATATTTAAAAGCTGCTTTTATCAAAAACTGTTGGCCTACAGGGGAGACTTCCAGACACAAGGGGCACGTTGTTGTGGCATTGGTCATTCGTATAATTCTGAGGCAACACACAATAGGACTCAAACGTGCGACCTTCGGTAGAAACTTGACAACAATCCCCATTGGAACTTGGCTACAAGATTCGAACCTGCGACCTCGAAATGATCTCTTTATACGATTGCAGATACAATGCAATGGGTCCCTTAATGCGCCTCTTCTCCACACACAAGGTAGCAGACCCTCTCTTCAAATGACAACTCTTTTAATAGTGGCAGTTCACAATGCTCCAAGCTCAAATCAACAACAAATACACATTCTTCTCCACTATGTGCACGATTCAATAACAGCGACACTACATCTTCAAAAAGAATGGGCATGCAACACACAACACGCACTCAACGAACATAACTCGTATCTCCAGCGAATTGTTTGGCAACGACAACGCCTTCTAGTCGATGGTTCCAATCTCACACTGGCAATCGATATCTCCTGCAGATAGCAGAGATAATTCAGATGACAGTTTACTCAGCGATATTTAAGATAGCACCTTGCAGATAGCTGCAAACAAACCATGCACAACAATCAACAACTCCTCTACTTGACGCAGGCGGTATTCCTTCACACCAGTTGACTCTCACCGCCAATGGCAAGAACATAGAGCGTTGCAAGCTTCAATCAGTCAAACGCACTCCTCTACTCTCCACATGTGCCTGGGCACTGCCGCGAGGGAGTCATGCCCGACCCTAATGCTCTGATACCAAATTAACAAATAAGATAGACATGATTACATATCTCTATTAGATTACTGAATTATATTATACAATACATTGGCTCATTATATAGAGCTTTATCATATCTAACTTATTCTAATAATAGCAATAGAGGTTGAACAAATATCTCAACCACACACCAAACTAGGAGTTTTGGTTGGACAGAATCTTTCTCACAACTAACTATCTAACAACCTCCTTGACCTATTCTCTCAGGTCATCTAGCTATAACTACCTGCTCAATAGGTCATTAACCCAATCATACAACAAGTATGAATTACATATTCTAACATCATCACATTATTTCGAGCAAAATCAATAGTTTCCAAAAAAAAACAACCAAAAGATATTGAATCTTCAATAATTTTCATGGATTTTGATTCATCCTTGGACAACATATTGATCAGATTGAAGATGTTTTTGGTATTTGGAACAAGAAATTGGGAATCATCTCCTCATCATGCAACCGTGCTAAGCACCTTTAGGATATTCTCAGATGCCAGATATTGTCAAAGCCAGCTCGGATATTGGTCTTTTATTTGAAATCTTAGATATCCTCATCATGCAACCGTGCTAAGCACCTTTAAGATATTCTCAGATGGCAGATATTGTCAAAGCCATCTCGGATATTGGTCTTTTATCTGAAATCTTAGATATCTGCAAGGTTCCAAATAGAAACATGTCGCTTCAATATACTAGATAAAATTTCCCGAAAATAGATCATGCTCCTTTAAGTAATTACACATTAGGGTGGTGATCTGTTCTCTGCATAAGATTCTTCAGGGTGGTGATATGTCCTTTGCACACCATTCCAATATGTCCTCTTGCAGGGTGGTAACTTGCAGGGTGGTAACTTGCAGGACGCCATGGCATCGACCAAATGCGTATTTCTTGGCACTGGATTTTGTCCTCTTGCAACATCTTTCAAGAGTTGTACGATCAAATAAACTAAGAATCATGGATTTCTATCAACAAACCTCCCCACAATCCCAACGATTATTGCCTCATCAAGAATAGCTCTATGAAGTGGTATCTTTTCCACCTTCAAAATGTCGCGGAACCGACTACAATTTGGCTTCTCCAGGAAGCTGCAAATGAATTTTCCTAAACTGTGAAGGAAAATTGGCGATGGTTAATGTCTTTTTGAGACTCTTCCAAGTGTTTCCGGATACAGAGGTCAACGCATGCCTTCATCTGCAGACGTCTTTGAAGATAACTCTATGGGACTCTATAACTACGTCTTTAAAGCCCTCCATGTCCATCGACATAATTCTCGACCCTTAGGATGAGAAATCATATAAAGTGATGGTGTGGGATGAGATGACAACAATGCAGGTACAAGCAAACAATGTAATGATTGGTCTACTCCATTGTAATAATCATTTATTTGCAACTGGAATGGAAAAATTATAGGATAAGTTATAAACGTAATTTGTGTGGTAGGTGGTGCAACAATATTTAGGTCTCTTTTATACGAACCTTGAGAAAGGATGGTGAATCCCATATCTAGATGGCTAAAAATAGAAGGA
>JZKD02S2413737.1:76101-94882 GCA_000966675.3 Picea glauca
GAATCCGATTCCAACCATAGATTTGGGTGTGCAGATCGTGGCCGCCCAGATCTGCTCACAGCTTATCCCAGCACATTTGCACCTCAAACTTAGGGTAAGTGGGTTTTTACCCCGTTTCTTCCTATTTCCCCCCCTTTACAAGAAATGTTTCTAACATTAGGCTCCATGGGGGATAGATTCATCCCTGTGATGCTCTAAGGACTCATTTGCAGTTCCAGTGCCTTGCTGTTGGGCTATGGAGTCAAGTTCAAAACCTCTTGCTGAGAAATATATGCCGAAAGGAAAATAAAACAAACAAACGTGCCTGCTCAAAAAAGCTTATTTATGTATAGGCCCTAAGCTACTAAAATGAATATATATGGGCTAGGTGAAAGAAAATTTCCACCATAACCACCCATGCTGCTTGGTGATTCGTCCCTTCTCTTTACTGTAGATGCTCCATAAAATGCTAGGGAGGTATGAAAGCCAGATGAAGATGAGGTTAACCATGATGTCCATACCCCCAAATGCTGAGAAGGGGAATAAATTTATAGGCTCCAAAGCCTTTGGGAAGCACAAATCCATATAACACCCCACAAGGTCACAATATATAATGCCAGGGGAGTTTAGTTGGTTAGAAAACATCTCCTGTCCTCCGTGGTTGTTCACCTGTGGCATGATGTCTTCAGAGTGCACAAGTGGGTGGAGGACAGGTGCAGGTTGGCCAATGCTAGATGACACCTGTCCACAAACAAGCTTTGGATAGGAGATGAGTTGTCCACTAATCCCTTCCTCTTTATGCTGCTTTGTGCTTCCTGCAATCCTAGTAGAGCTGATTTCCACCCATGGCCTTTCCTTAATTAATAAAGGAACATGCTCTATAATGTGGTCTTGGAAATATTTCGTAACACAATACTCATTTGTGAGTATTGGTGGACCGATGTTATTAGAACATTTCAGGAAATCTGAAATGTAGGACTCCATGTATATGGCCACAGGATCATGGGGAATATGACAGAATCCTAGCCACCTCAGAAGACCAGGATGCTCCTTTGCAAAAAACTCTCTACTCACCAAAGAATGTCCCTCTCCCTCATTGGAAGACCACTCTGGATCTTCTGTAGCAGCAACTTTTACCCCAGAAATATGATATTCAAATAAAGGAGCAGTAGGATCTAGGTCATAATGACCACTTCTTGGTTCTTGTTCCAGATCTGATCCATAATTGCTATATCTTTGCTCATATTTTGAAACAGACTGACAGTATTCTTCCTCCTGTATATGAAAATCTACCTACTTATGAGTCCACCTGCTAGCCCTGATGTTTTCTTCAACCTCTATAGCATCCTCAAACATATGTATCAATGATGAGGATTTCCTCTCTCTCAAGAGGAAGACTAGCTCTAGATGCTGAGCCATGATATAGTACACCATAGCAGCAGTCTCTGTGGGTCTGATCTCTACAGGCATGCTATGATAAACACTGAAAAATCTTCTTTTGAAAACAACCAAGGCTTCATATTCCCCTCTCCTCAAGGCATTAACCTTGGACTAGTATTGATCAAGGGACTTGTTCTCACCCCAACCTTTTAAAAATGAATGGTATAGTTTGGTCCAGGAACCAATAGAACCGGCTTCCAGACATCTAAACCACCTTGCAACATCTCCAGACAGGGAATGTGAGAACATCCTCGTGAACGATCTCAAATTGATCAATAAGGGTCTCAAAGGCCTTCATATGCTTCTCAGCTGTAACATGACCTTCCCCAGAAAATCGAGGAAGATACTCAAAGAAATCATGAGGATAAGGGTTAAGGTGATATGGAAGCCTCAAAGATTTAAACAACTTATTTCTAATTTTGATTTGAAAAGCACTGGGATGTTCATGGGATTCAACAAGAGGCTAGGGAGGCTCAGTAGGAAAAACAGGGGGTAACAAGGTCTGGGAAGACTGTGAATTATCCTCAACCTCCTCAGGACTACAAGGGCACTCAACTTCAAGAGGAGGTGTGATACAGATCTCATCTTCATGGATAGGCAGAGGTGAAGGCATAAGATCAATATCTACAACACAAGAAGAGGGTATGATTTCTTCTTCCAAGGATGAGTGGATAAGGGGAGGTTCAAGGACATCAGAATGTACAAAGCAGAGGAAAAAATTCTCTATAAATGAAGGGAAAGAGAAGAATGAGCTGACAAAGAAATATAGAACTTCATGCAGTAAGCTCATAAATTGATACTTGGTCTTTCCCTTCGACATGGACTTCCTTCTATCAACATAATCCCCTCTAGTGAAGTCTTTAAATGTGGAGTAACCAGGTGAATGCTATTCAGAATGAGTGTGTCTAGTCTTTGTTCACCATCAAAGACCGGAACTAAGCTTTGTGTCTCCCAAGAGCTACCCGGTGTAGCCAGAGGCACTGCAACAGAGGAATTACCAGGTGTAATGACCTCAAAGGAGTCACCAGGTGCAAGTGCAACCTTCAATAGTTATGATGTCTGATGCACCTTCAGAATCAGAAGCTCATTGTCATTCTACCCATGGAAAATATTCAACTTCGTCCCCAGCAACGACACCAGAAATGTTAGCGCTATAAGTCACTCCTGGATTGCGACAGGAGAAGA
Organism: Picea glauca; assembly: GCA_000966675.3. Lineage (NCBI taxonomy): Eukaryota > Viridiplantae > Streptophyta > Pinopsida > Pinales > Pinaceae > Picea > Picea glauca. The sequence continues at coordinate 78,706 of JZKD02S2413737.1, forward strand.
GCCCAATGCCCATCAGTTTATGTCACGATTTTGTTTTAAAGGGGTGATCGGATGTGAGTGAACTCAGAACTGTATCATTTAACTTAGAAAACTAGGCCAGAAATGCACAAGGAAGTGAGGGCCATAACTAACTTCAGTCAGGAATTTGAGTTAAAGTGAGAGTAGAGGGAAGACTAGGGAGAAAAGAGAGGAGACTGCTCTGGGCATAAGGCCTTCCAGCAACTCGGGAGAAAGAAACGAGACACTAAAATGTGCCTAAATGACATAGTGATAACTGCACACTGATCAAACCCATCATATTATGCAGCCACAACCATTCGACTGGATCCTCCAAGTCTGAATCCTTCAGTGTAAGATGAAAAGACAACGTGGGAGACTATTTAAGACTAGTGTAGAGATTGTAGTGACCAACCATATGTCATCCTACAATATGTGACCCTCGACTGGGTCCTCCAATTCTGAGTGTTTTAAACAACTAACAAACAAGATAAAGGAAAGAAAAGCTGAATTCCATTAATCTGACAGTTTCAAATCAAAATACATAACCAGAGCTTCCTCAAAAACTTTACAGTCGAGAGCTAAGCTCAACCATCCATCCTTTACAAAATGGAAAAAATGCCTACATATATCCAAAACAAAACAACATCAGCGGAAACGAGAAGCTGCATTAAAAACTTTGCGTCTGCATGTCTTCTGACAGTCTACGCATGCAGACTCTAGATGATCGTGCACTTATGATAGATGCAATGGGACTCCTGACTGTCCTGCAGTGGTTTGACAGACGCAATCTCCGTCAGGATGGACTATCAGTCTGCTTGTATTCTTTGTCCTTTTCTGGCCTTCTATTTATGGAAGAAGATGACATTCAACCACTTTCAACAGCAATAATAACTACTTCCTTGGGACTGGGGATGGCCTCGGTCAACTCTGTCCTCTAGGATGTGGAGGTCTCCTAATGGTTCTACCTGGATCAGCTGAGTGGTCTTTCTTTGGATGTTGCTTCATTGGACTGCTGCACGGGGACCCCTATGGCAAATGTGAACGAGGGTATGACAGGGTGATGGCATCAACATGGTGGAGGTGAAGGAGAATAAATGAGAGATGTGACATTAGATGAGGAATTCCACAGGGTTTGAATAGGACAGAGGTGGAAGAAGCAGGGAGCGCAAGGGTACAGGTGGACACAGGAAAAATATGACCATACGGGTGGAGGTGACTGGGAGAGAGGGACACATGGCAGGGGGTGAGAGGACGATGAGTTGAGGAGGGGCCATGTGGATGGATAGAGGGTAGTTGGACAGATGACAAGGGAAGAGGGAGGCGGTAGGTGGAGAACAGGTGGCAACGGGGAGGACAACTTCGACGGTGACACGACAGGAGGGGCCCACGTTAACATCTCACCCGATTCCGAACTCCCCCCCGATTAAAGGCAGAAAGGCGAGGGGGGTCCAGAATCACCTGAGCGTCGTCGATCGGGGCACCCTGATCCTAGCCGTTGGAGAGGTGCACGCCCGATTACAGATCCCCCCCTTTCGCTTAAAGGTAGAAAGGCGGGGGGGGCTCCAGAATCCGATTCTGACGATAGATCTGGGCACACAGATCCTGGCCGCCCAGATCTGCTCGCATCTTATCCTAGTGCATTTGCACCCCAAACTTAGGGTAAGTGGGTTTTTACCTCGTTTCTTCCTATTTTCCCCCCTTTACAAGAAATGTTGCTAACAACTGGAACACTATGCAATTGTATCTCATCTTTATTCAAACAACCCTTGATTCTGTCCATCGATTCTCATCGATAACTAACTGGGATACCAATTGTTTTATATCATCCATCTACAGGGTCCTCCTTGGGATATGGACACTTGGATGCAAAATGACCAACTTTGCCATAGTTAAAACATTTGAAAAGAAGCTTGTCTTTTTACTTCCCTGATCCTTTCTGAAGTTTTCTAATGATATTGGCTTCTTCCACATCAGATTCTTCATGATGGATGGATTGAGGTTTTTTCTCTTGATTTGTATTTGTCTCAGATGCTTTGAAAGTTGTATCATCTTTTGTTGATTTATCATGCCCTGTCCACATTTGATATGATGTAAAGATTCCATGGAGCTGATCAACTGTGAGTGTATTTAGATCAGATCTATCTTTAATTGAAGAAATCTTTGCATCATATCTCATAGGTAATGACCTTAAGATTTTGTGCACAATGGGTTTATCTGTAACTTATTTTTGTTGTTCTAGGATTGAAGATTCATCATCAACATCATCATTGTGTGCACCAGAAGATTCTTTATCCTTGTTTTGAGAATATTCCTTATTAGAAATTTTATCCCCCAAACTCCTATTATTAAGTTCATCAATTTCAGGAGCAATATTTTCCTCATCTTTCTTATTTGGTACTTGGGATTTTATTTTCCATATATTCTTATTTACTCTTGTTGTCATATTGTGTGAAGCATTTCTTATTAACTGTTTTCTTGAGTTCCAACAGTTATAGGATTTGTGACCATATTCACCACAACTATAGCATCTCATAGTGTAACAATGTGCAGCAATATGTCCAACATGATTGCAGTTCCAACATCTTATATTGTTTTTGAACCTACCAATTTGTTTTCTTCCATGATGCATACAGTCCAAGGATTTATGACCATATTCATTACAAGCAAAACAATAACCTTTAAAGACACTCTCATACCTTCTTTGATTCATCCATGAAGGTGTCTCCCTTTTGAACTTGGTTTGAGGAGTATGAATAGCTTCTGGATGTCTTCCATGATCAGATCTTTTGAATTTTGTAGTGTTGCTTTTATTTCTTGAATGTGAAGAAACTGAGTCATGCCTGCTTTTACTTTTTGCAAATGAAGAAGTTGTTTCAGACCCGTCTTCATCCGTTACAACTGAAGGAACTATGTCAGACCTGTTTTCACCTTTTACAAATGAAGGACCTGCATCATATTTATTAGGGATACTGATCTTTTCCTTATTGTATCCAAGGCCAGATTTGTCACTTGGTGATCTCTGACTGTCCAGGATCTCATCCAGGGTCATGGAGCTAATCAAGAACTTGTTTTGGGTGTCTGACTTTTGAACCTTCTTTCTAAGATTCACAACTTCTGCTTCCATCTCATGACATGATTCTTCCTTTTTGTCCAACTGGTTCCTTACTACGCCTTCTCTCCTTTTGGCTTATTCAAGTTGAATTTTAATATTGACATAGTTTTCCATTAGTTCCTTTAGATCTACAATGTTTTTGCTTGAGACATCATCTTCCTTATTTTCTTCTTTTGCTTTACTGATTTATTTCTTCAGCTTCTCGTTCTCCTCTTCTTTCTCTTTTAACTGATTGTCCTGTTCATATATTATCTCATCACAGTCCTTGAGCATTTCCTTTATTTTCAAGACATGTTTTTTATTCTTTTCAAGGAATTATTGAGTGTAGTCATGAAGATAGCTATAGTCTGATTCATTATGGTGATAGAGGTATTCATGGAAACTCCAATCAACCTTTTCTTTGGCCTTTGATAGTTCTTCTTCTTCTTATTCCATGGAATAAATGCTAATAGAACATTTTGTTATTGTATCTGAGTCTTCTTCTTTACTTGCAGAGGAGGATTTAATATCACTTCTATTGTAGTCGAAATATTGTGGGGAGTCCTCACTTTTATTTATGGCCGAGTCTTCATATTCATCCTTGATAGGAATGTCTTCTATGTCTTTATTTTTTACTTGATACATATTTTCTAACTTCAACCATAAGTCCTTGGCGGATGTGCATAGTCCTATTCTTGTCTTGACTGTATCTGATAATCCATTGAGAAGAATCTTCAATGCCACTTCATTGTTCTTCCTTCCTCTTCTTTGGATTGTAACTTTGGATAGATTCTTTGATGTAGTTAAGTCCCAGGGATTTCTTACTACTGAATTCCAAACCTCAGATCCTTTTGACTTCAAAAACTGTTTCATATTTTCTCTCCATGAGGAATAATCTGTTCCATTGAATAAATGAGCTTCAATTGTGGAGAGAGCCATGCGTCCACCCATTTCTTCAGAATCTGCCTTCTAGTGTTTTAAACTGTGTTTGAAGGAACCTGCTCTGATACCAATTGAAGAACACATGGCCCACGCTAAGAGGGGGGGGGGTGAATTAGTGTGTGAACTATTTTAACAATTTATTTTTTCAAGTTACCAGTTAACACATAATTGAACAAATTAATAACAATCAAATCATAATCACATTGAACACAGAGACACCAGATGTTTGAACAAAATTTTGCATAATTGATATGAACATAAATATGAATATATGTGATCAAGGATTTTCTTTTTAGCACCAACTGAAATAAGGAGCACCAACCCCTCGGAGAGCACCAACTCTCTGCCAAGACCCATCTTGGCGCAAGACCCAGCTTGCCACAAGTTCCAGCTTGCTGATAGAACCCAATCTATCCAACTAGAGTTTATTCAACTCCAGTAGTAGTGATCCATTATAGAATCAACTATATTTTATGATCAAAGGTATACTATAAAACACTTATCATTTCATTTCATCTTCTCTTTGGAATTCACATTTTCTTTCCTCTGATATCTTCTTGGAATATGCTTCAACTTATTTAACTTCTATTCTGAACTCCATTTTATCTTCTCTCTGTTATTCACATTTTATTTCCTCTGATGTCTTCTTGGAATCTGATTCAACTTTTGATATTTTATTCTAGACTCCAGAGACACTTTCTTCTCACCACTTTTTCTCATTTATATATCTTCAAACTGGTGTGAAATTTAAAACAATGTGTCCCTTATTTGAACCATTGTACCTTTTCATTTAAAATGATAATCTAAACTTTAATTAATATCATTTTTTGTTTTTACTCTTAATTCATATTTTCATGATTTATTCTCTTTTAATCACGACTTTGTATCGGTTCATTGATGTCATAAATTGATCACAGTCATGGATCAATTTAATCCTTTATACTCGATGCCTAATCTCTGTTATATTTACATATACTAGATTTTGTGAAGGTGATTCCTTCAAACCATCACATATGACTGTGCGTTACATAACCACGGGCTTTACCAATTATAGCTACATGTTATAATTTTGTTTTAAAATTCTTATAGCATATGACCAACAATGCTGACCAAATGATAATCTTGAATGAGTGCTTGAGCGCTTTACCAAATCAACAGTCATAATTCAATCTCCTGATGAGATGGATGGATGACGAGATTTCAGTACTTTTCCCTTCGAGTTATCGTGAATTCCAATATTACAAAACTCACGATCACGAAATCGCTGAAACAATCGGACGATTCATATTACCCACTTATATGGATGGCTGTCATGATTTCAACGCTTTTCCCATCGAGTCTTCATGACTTACTACATTGCAAAATTCCCAATTATAATATCACCGATATAATCAGACGATTCACGTTTATCTCATGGAGATACATCAACGGTCCACTTTAACCTTGCACTCATACTTTTACTGCAAAATCTGACGGCCATGATTTAATCATTCATCGAGATGGATGGCCACCATAATTTCGACACTTTTTCCCTTTGTAGTTTTTGTGACATCCAGCATGTCAAATCTCCCGAAGTTGTAACTATACTGACGCGTGTCCCTTTTCGAGATATCGTCATTCGAGACTTCGTGATATTGGAGTATTTTATTTCTATGCAAAACTCCCGAAGTAGAAAATCCCGATGTAACGTAAACCTACTGACGTTACATGATGAATTGGCATGTGCCGAGTAGCTGCCACGTGTCACTCTGATTCTTGAGTTACATGTTCCTGAAATGCCAATTTCAAATTGACACTTGTCACTTTTCGACTGAGCCACGCGTCCTTCCTGACGTGCTTTGCTGATGTGGTCTGTCATTGACATCACTCAAGACAATGTGGACCTCGATACATGTCTTCCTTCTTGACTTCCGAGTTTCGACTTTCAGGGTTTTGAACAACTCTCGTCGCTGATTCTCCGAATCACAAATCCCTGAATTGTTGATCTTATGCCATGTGTCTTCCTTCCAACTAACAACTAGGATCTCTTCGAAATTTCATACTTCATGAGTTCGGGATCCTTGAGTCATTGTCACTCCAAATCGATGGTCCTTATCTTATTGCGATTTCTCATTTCGACATTCTTGTGATGAAGGGTCTCGACAGTCCATGTCATGATCACCGAAATAGAGCTTGGCTGCACTAGCTCCTTCTCTTCTTGTGACCATCTGTGGTGACCAGGCACTTATCCACAAAGCGCTTTGCAATTCCGCACTTTGGGGATTCTGTCGTGAGTCTCCTTATCTCCTCTAACTCTTGGTATCTGAAATGCCGAAATAGAGACTAGCAACCCTAGCTCCTTCCTTAACATCATCCTTTGACTATGTGACCACTATTTATGACCAGGGGCCAAGCCAAAGGAGTGCATCACGATTTCACATATCGAGAGTTCAAAGGTTAGAGCATCTCCTTTATTTGACTTTTCAGTTAGTGAAACGATGATCTCTCGCCACGTGTCTTCTGGATCCAATGGCTCAGATATTTTCCTGATTTCTTCACTCTGTAAGTCAGCCAAATGTTGGCTCTTTTCCACATTCCCTCCTTGACAATGAACGGTCCTGATCCTTTCAAAATGATCAACGACTATGATCCTTTTGGTACGATCAATGGATGTGATCTCTCCCTCTGATCGACCGTTGCGATCATGTCGTGACCTTATACCTCTCGAGTTCATGAAACTCTTCCTTTGACTACTCCATCTCGTGAGTCAACAAAATGCCAATCGCTTCCCACATGTCCCTTTGAAGCAGATGGCTCAAATCATTTTAGAACTTGTCTCGTGCATATTCCTCCAGATCCAACGGTTTGACAGGAACACAGGTTTGATCCGACGACTGACGGGTATTTGAATATTTCTAGCTCACATCGTCTTTTACCTTTCTTATCCTATTTGATCCAAATCAATGACCGTCAAATTTCCTTGATCCAATGGTCTGGATCTAATCGATATTTCACGTTTCGGTATTTCAGAGGTTAGGACACCTCCCTTCTTCTGACTCTTGATTTCCCGATATTCGATATTCCACTCTCGTCAGATCGATGACCCACGTCGCTCATCCTTTTTAGCTTTGGATATAACGTTCCACATCTCTCCTCCTCCTAATATTTGGATTTTGAATGAGTTCAACGTTTATCCTCCTTGCAGCTATGCTGGATCGAATGGTCCACGACTATTAGTTCCTGTCCTCTCCAATGCTCTCTATCGTCCACCGAGATTATTGATGGCTCCTTTCTCTGAACTCGACTGTCATGATCCTTTTACGATTCTTGAGCTCATGGTCAACCTCTTGATCGGACGACTGCTGAGCTTCTCACTCTCGTCGGATGACTACTAAGGCCTCTCACCATTTCTGCGCATTGATCAACTATTTAGTCTTTTCACTGATCCTGATGACATGTCTACAATTTGTTCTTCCTTCAGAGCTTGATCATTGAATCATTGTTGATCCTATCGTGATCAACAATATTCATGCATTTCCTCTCTATGATATTCCTTATGATCTTTGATCTTTTGATTATTCGCTTCCGCTGTTCGCTCTTTCGATCTCTGCACACAATTTGACATCTTCTTCTGACTGATATTCTGTTGACATCAATGACAATCTCTTTTGATGTACTTCATCATTACAAATCATCACTTGATTGTTGACATCAATGAAAATCTCAACTGTGGTTATTCATCATTAACAATAGATCATTTCTTTGATTGTTGACATCAATGACAATATTTACAATAGACTTGTCATTTGCACCATTGGAAAGTTGATGATGATCTCTACACAATGATGTAATTTTATAAACATCGGAGACGGTTGAATTTTGAGATTTTTTGGACCCCCTGGGACCTCTGTGAACATTTGATATCCTCTCGGACCTCTATGAGAATTCCTTAGATCCTTCTGGATCACACCTCCCCACTAAAGAACTTTTGGACCTCCAAAAGCATGGATTATTTAGAAATAAAGTGAGAATGATTCCTCCTCACTTGTCTAGTATCATCCAACTTTCCTACTTGGATAACAAGCACTTGAATCATAACAACCATAATACTAAAACAACATTGTTGACCAAGTTAACCATTCCCTTAAATTCACAAACTCAGTCATTCATTGTTTCAGTAGCCAACCATATTCCATTGATTAGTAATAAACTGAACAACAAAACTGATGTGAAAGAGAATGAACCATTAACATATCTACCCTTCTTAACAAGAACAACATCAACCAAAGGACATGTTCTTATTTCAACCGTAGGCTGTATATCTGAATCCTGGATACTAGCATTAGCCAACATGTGCCCTGTAGTGACAACTGTCAAATTCATCTTTATCTGATGATGTCTCACAATGAAATCAATCCCATCCTTGAAAATATGATACTTATTTCATTCCCTGTATAAAACGGCCTTCCTATCATACACATATGAACTTCCCAAAACCATCCCACAAATGTCAAGTGGAATCACGTCTAACTCTACCTCATCAATGAAATTGGATGTGATCACAAATCATAACTTGTATTGTTTAGTTATATGTACCTAAGCATTATCATAAATACAACCCAAAGGATACAGTCATAGATGAGGCCTAGTTTCCAATCCCAATTTCTGAAGAACTTGCTTTGAAATAAGATTCACTTGTGATCCACTATAAACAAGTGTATCAATATTAGTGTCCTTTGAGATAACTCGTAAATGAAATAATTATTTTCTTTTGCTTACATTAGGGATTACTTTAGACTTTGCAGAAGAAGTAAGCGAACTAAAATTTGCAACAAAATATTTACCTTTAATGCCCATAGTTGTAACCTTAGTTTCATCCTCATAATATGATCCAAGATCCTGCACCATGGTCGTGGTCTTCTTTTTACCCTTTCTACACTGAGGCCACTTTGGTTTCAATTTTGTATGCAACTTCCAACAATGTTTCTCATCATGTCCCTTATTCTTGTAGTGAGAACATGTATGATTCTTCTCTTCATTCTTCTTCACTGTAGTTGTCTTCTTAATCTTCCATTTTCCCTTCGACTGCTCCTCTAATTCACATGGCTCCTCTAACACATCTTCAACAACATGTTTTCCTTTGTTGGCTTCAACATAATATGCATATGTGTAAATATCCAAAAATCTATTAGAAGGCTTGTAAGACAATCATTGTAAATTATAAGAGTGAGAGAGACTCTGTAAAGTTTTATATGGCAACCTTGTATGAGTGAGAGGAATTTTGTAAAGAGAGTTTCTATATTTCCACCTTTTATGAGTGAGATAAATTTTGTAAAGAAAGTTTCTATATTGCCACCTTATATGTTGTAAAGAGTGAGAGGGATCTCATTAGATATTTCTAGATAGCCACCTTACACCTTACACTTTGTTATAGATTGAGAGGAATCTCATTAGAGATTTCTAGATAGCCACCTATATAAATATTATTTTACAGTGAGATGAATCTTGTTATGAATATTTCTAGGCATTTAGACAACAATATGGAAAAAAGTATTGTCTTGTAATCAGCTAAAGGGATACATATGGATCGAATTGTCTTATACAACATTATTGATTATGAAGAATTGAAAGAGGAAGAACAGAAGCATGCAGGAAGTTGGAACATGTAGATCAAAAGTGGAAAGAGCATCAAAGTAATGAAAAAATTTCTAGAGCTGGTAAAGGAGAAGAGATCCTCTTCAGAGAATAAGAGGCACATAAATCTACATGCTATAAGCATCATTTTTAAATACTATGTCATGTTCGTATAGATTTATACCTTGAATAGAAACAAGTGAGGTACATATGAAAACAATACAAGGATAATTATTTTCAAGGCAGGAGAGACAACAGACAAAGTATTCATTCAAGGACTTCTACAGATACATCAAGCAATATAAGAAAATAGAGTTCAAATGGACAAGGCATAGATCAACATTTGAATTGGTTTTATATTGGCCAAGATGGATTATATTCAATAGAAGGAGATGGGAGTGGATGTTGAAATACAGATACATGTATAGCAAAGATTCAATGAACAAGACTTTTGTTGTCAAGGAATCTATGAGCCAGAACCAGAGCTATATTATATTAGCAACAACACCAGAGGCCAGAGTTAAAGCTATATTATAGAGAAGCATACATAAGTACATTGATCTAATACCTAAGATCAATCACCCAAGATGAAGACTTATTTAAAAAAGAATAAACAAGATGGAAGAGTGAAGAAAATTCATCACTAAGTTACTGGATATGAACATTTCAATAAGATGGAAGAGTGAGTTAGAGTTATCATCACTACGTTGTTGAATATCTATACTTTTGGAGGTCCAAAATTTATTTAGTGGGAAGGTGTGATCCAAGAGGATCTTCCTTAACATGTACTTATACATCAACCTGTACCTCCAATAAGTATCATCTTTTTAAGGATGGGATTACATTCATTGTGAGAGCTCATCAGATGAAGATGAATTTGACAGCTGTCACTACATGGAACATGCTAGCCATTGCTAGTATCCAGGATCCAGATTTACAACCTATGATTGAAAGCATAACATGTCCTTTGGTTGATGGTGTTCCTATTAAGAAGGGAAGATATGTTGATGGTTCATTCTCTTTTGCATATGTATATTCATTTTTGTTGATTAGTTTATTACTAATCAATGGAATATCATTGGATACTACAACAATGAATGGTGGATTTTGTGAATTTAAGGGAATTCTTAACTTGGTCAACAATGTTGTTTCATTATTCATTATGGTTGTGATAAGTCAGGTGATCATTATCCAAGAAATAAGGATGGATGATACTAGACAAGTGAGGTGAAATAATGCTCACTTTATTTATGAATAATCCATACTTTTGGAGGTCCAAAAGTCCTTCAGTGGGGAGGTGTGATCCAGGAGGATATAAGAAATTATCATAGAGGTCTACGAGGATACAAAAATCTCTTAGAGGTATTAGAGTTATTTTTGGCATGTGTTGAAAGTTGTTTTTGTGACATGATATCCGAGAGTTCAACTGGTGAAAATATTGAAGAATTTTATTTGGGAAACAAGATGAGTAAAGTTCTCATGAAATTGAGGCTGAAAAAGAACATTAATCGACAAATACAGAGAGAGAATTATGAGTTAAGGATGCAGTTGCAAGATCTTGAGGAAGAGAAGTAGAGGTTGAAAGATCGATTGTTATGTCATTAATATTTCCACATGATTATTTTTCATGAACTAGAGATAAAGTTGCAAATGGAACCATCAATCAATAAAGTTGGACAAACAAAGAATGAGATAGTCTCTCTTGCACTATCTCCCTCCAAGAACATGATCGAGAAAGAATATTATTCATATTACCATGAAGATGGAGAGTGCTCGAGGGTAGATGAAGCAAAGAAAACTTCAGATGAAGAATTCCTATATAAGAAATAAGCCTTACCTTCCAGTCCATAGAAGAGTAACATGCGTAAGGAATCTTCATGGAAAGATGTGCATGCTATAGGAGAAGGAATGAAAACTTCTCCCACTGGTGAATGGTCTATTTATCCATGTGGTTTATGTGGAAATAACAACCATGATGTGTAGAAGTGTCGAAGGAGATAGTATGCAGAAGTAAAACCCTCCTAAAAGAAGAGGAAATACCATTTCTCGAGTCAGAGGAAAAGGAGGAATGAAATAAGGGATCGTGGAAAAAGACACTTTAATCTTATTGTGGTAAGAATGGACACTAGATTGAGAAGTGTTGGACACTTTACACACACTTATGTCTGAAGAAGAACTTAAAATATGTAAAGGAATTTGTAAGAAGACAAACAACAACTCCATATGAAGTCAAGGGTCTTACTGAAAGGCTTGGGAAAAAATACTTCCTGATGGCTGGTCTTGGAAAAGTGATATATGAAGACATTGAATAATGGTTTTTGGATAGTGGCTTATGTCGCCACATGACCGGGATGAGATCAATATTTTTGAATTTTTCAAATTCTGACATAGATTTCTTTGTGGGATATGGAACCAACACTAGACAAGCAATAAGGGGGTATGGATAAGCAAGATTACAACTCAAGTTAAGAGGATTTCTGAGAATCGAACATATGTTGTATGTTCCAGACTTAAAGTTAAACCTACTCTCAGTTGCGACATTTGAGGATGACGGTTATTGAGTCACACTCCAGAATGGCCAAGTACTTGTGTATACAAGGGAAGATACTTCAGACACATGCATAGTGCTTGGTATTCAGAAGGAGAGTTTCTACAGGTTACTAGTGTTGACGATTAAAATCGCAACAAGGAATTTTTCCCACAAAGTATTGCTAAAGCCTATAATTTAAACTATGCTAATGATATATAACACTAGTAGGTGGGACCCCCTTGTAGACTAGAGGCTCATAGATAATCATATCACACATTTTGTTGTTGTTGTTTTGATGTTGATTAAAGGGTCTTATATGGTTGATGATGCAGTCTTGGTTTCATTTTTTGACACAGTGACAAGGTGGATGATGCATTTTATGGGATGTTCTATTATTCGAAGATTTAATTTTATGTTATGATTGGCATATATTACAGTTTATATGTTTAATCATGTCACCACGATTATTAACTGGCTACACATGCCCAAGAAATATGTTAGTAACGATATAAACAAAAACAAAAGGATGAAAACTATAAAAAAAATCCTAGAAGAAAGGATCTATGTTACGCTATGCTAGGAGTTATGTGCAATCAAAATGAAAACAAGTTAGTGTTAATCCTAAATATTAATGGTTGGTTAGTGGCTATGTGATTTGCATTTGATTTATATTGGGCGTATTTGATATGGAAATACATATGCTATGGTATGGAAATTTGGCAATGGTTAATGTGAATGTTTTGGGTGGTGAATTTGGAAAGCAATGTGGTTGCAGATTTCAATGGTTTGGAAATTAATGACATGGTTAAATGTATTAGTGAGTGTTGGTTTTCATGTACTTCTAAATTGAATGAAGAGGAGATGGAAGTGACATGCAGTAAATGCACGTCACTCCATACTTCCCCCATTGGGCCGTCACCCTAGTATGGTTATTGTTTCATTTCAATCTGCTGGTGGTTAAGCTTCGAAATCCAATCTCGGGAAGGAAACGCTTGACCAACTCGCCCCTTTTAAGCTATTGGTTATAGGTATGGTTCTTTTTCACCCATGAATGAATTTTTCTCTCTGTATGAACGAACGATGGCTCAGTAATGTTTTGTTCTGTGTTTTCCCAATATTTGCAACTGTGTAAATGTGTGGTTTTTCTCTCTGGAATGATCATGTGGTTGTTCTATTTGCAAGTAAAAGAATTGATTGGTTGAGTTGTGCATTCACTGGTTGTTCTGTTGGTGAAAATTGTGATGAGTCTCTGTGTTTTTTTGAGTATATATGGGTATTATTGCTTTGCGTTATTGATGGAGGGTTTCTCTTTGTTTATCCTTGTTGTTTGATTCCTCACAATTATGAGGGTAAAAATGTCCAATCGTATTCAGACTGCCATTTGGTTGCTGTGTATTTTCTAAACTTCCATTTGGTCGCTATTTATTTTCTAGAGTCATGGTTGTGGGTTTATTCACATGGTTGTGGGGTTATTTTCATGGTCCTGGCATCAATGTATCTCAGAAGTCAGTCTTAGGGTGGCCATTATGCCAATATATACGCTTTATGGTTGTTAGGTGATATAAGTTATGCCTCGGGTTTGCATTCCCACTGGCATTGTTATCAATTGATTCAACTCATGAGAAATTGACAAAGGTTATACCTCTATGTGTTCTGGGTAACTGCCACTGTCCAGTGGACATTCAAGTCTCCTATGAGTCGTTTTCCTACCCTACCCATCGTTGAACTGTTGCACCATTGCAAAGACTGAGAGTTATAAGGAACCCTGTGGTTCTATCATGCTTGTATCGAAGGGTCTCTACCTATTGGTTGATATGTTTTGAGGACCTCCAGTCTCTCTGTGTTATTAATGACCAAGCAAAATCTTGATTACTTCTTTGTATTCATTGTTACAGAGCCCGATTTTAATAATCCCCAACTATTCTTACTCTTGTCGGGCATATTTTGGTTGTCACAGATTGGTTGACAAGTTATGAAAGTTGCATCGAGTACTTATCTCATCTTTGTTTGATTAAATTGGTTGGAAATTTGTGATTGGGGATGAGTAATAATATACAGTCGAAGGGCTTCCTGTTTTTCGTTATGCTTTGGATCATTGTGTTCTTACAACATGGTGCTAATTACAAGTGGGTGATTACTGTGTGTGTTTCACTAGTCCCAATCGTGATCATAGCGAGTTATGAAATCAACGACTGTGTTATTTCATTGTTTCACTTATGGAAGCATCGTGCATGTTGTATTTAATTGCATCATCAGTGATGAATCTCAGGTTTTATATTATGGTTTCATTGCAAAATTGTATTGGTTGATATAATGAAGAAGGCATGAAATCAATCATGTTTAGAGGTCTGTTCAATATGGAAAGGGACCTTTGCATATGTTTTATTTGGTTGATTGTGAATTGATGGACAATGCATGATATTTTTATAGTATGGATAGAGGTCGATCAATGATTGTTGTGTGTTTTATTTCGATTCTTTAAAATAAAGGAAAGGAATTAGAGACCAAGCATTCTCTTAAAAAGACTGTTGTAAGTCATTTCAATTCTGAGTATGATTGCAGACTGTGTTATTTGAGAAATTTTGAAGATTTTGAATGTGGAACAGTGAACAATTTTGATACACAGTGATTATTTAATTGGTATTGGTATGTTTTTTATTGAGTACAGAGTTGTGTTTATGGATTACTTGATTTTTTTTATTAATGATATTCATTTTTTCCCTACCATTCTCTCACTTTTCACACATTACAAGTCCCCTCGCCTTCCCATATTCACTATCCACTCCCTATTATTAAAATTAAATTTTAGTTAAATAAAAACTTTGTATTATATCAGTTAAAGGATGGCACAAGGATGAGTTACAGTGATATGTTTTGATTTACAATACAGTTGATTGTTTGATGATTTGTTGAGCAGTAATCATGATCGATTCCCCTTCATTTTACCGCTTTTCACTCAATACAATCCCTCATATATCCCAGAACCCTTATTCACCCCCTGCTCATTGACAAGTATCAAACTATTTTATGGATTGAATTGCATGAGTCTGATGTGTTGCTGAGCCAAAATTTGTTTCATATTTAAAAGATATGCCATGTATGGTTTGTTGAAGAAACTAGTTGCAATGAGTTTTTTTTGAAGAGGTAGCCATGGATGGGGTAACAAAGGAAATTGGAACTGGGGCCTTAGAAGGCCAAGGTTTTCTATACATTTTGATGCAGATTTGCAAGAGTTGAGCCAACTATTTCAAGATGGATTTTTTAACTGGACTAGACAAGGAGTGGTACAACCTAGGCCAAAAAGTCCTCCTTTCCAAGCCCCACATGTCCCTAGTATCCCATTTCCCCCTCATGTCTCATTACAACATGAAGTCCCTGAAAATGACAGATGGAAAGAGATTGTCCACCCGACAGTCTCCCAACATCGTGGCTGGACCAACTTGTCTCTACCTGCTCCTCCACTTGTTAATCAAATTGTCCAAGCTGCCCCTGCCCACTCACGAGTACAGTCTTCCCACACAAAAAAGGTTAAAAACCAAGGTCCACCATGCTCTTGATAAAGGAAAAGATGATGCTGCCCCTTCCTCTCCCTCAAATGACTCTGCCAAATCCGTGTCATCCCGCATGCATTTGAGAGATGATTTCTCTCACGTTATCAGTGAAATTAGGCCTAAAGGGTCCACACAGCCTAAGTAAAATTCATAGAAATCAAAGGGATACATCAGCAACAAGGGGAATATTGCCTCCCAGAGTGGCGAATGTGGGTTTTAAGTGTTTTTATTTATTGATTGTTGAGAACAGTTGACTCCTGAAATTTTTGGACAACACACTATTTTTGGATATATGGATATTATATTTTTTGATATAGTTTCAATTATCATTGATATAAATTGTCAAATTATGAGAGTGATGATGTGAGCCACAAGGAGGGATGTGTTTTTGGTTAACTAGTTGTGTTATGCTTGTTAAAGAAACTAAAGGGAGTCACAAGGGGTCCCACC
>JZKD02S2413737.1:94892-120020 GCA_000966675.3 Picea glauca
TGATATGAACATAAATATGAATATATGTGATCAAGGATTTTCTTTTTAGCACCAACTGAAATAAGGAGCACCAACCCCTCGGAGAGCACCAACTCTCTGCCAAGACCCATCTTGGCGCAAGACCCAGCTTGCCACAAGTTCCAGCTTGCTGATAGAACCCAATCTATCCAACTAGAGTTTATTCAACTCCAGTAGTAGTGATCCATTATAGAATCAACTATATTTTATGATCAAAGGTATACTATAAAACACTTATCATTTCATTTCATCTTCTCTTTGGAATTCACATTTTCTTTCCTCTGATATCTTCTTGGAATATGCTTCAACTTATTTAACTTCTATTCTGAACTCCATTTTATCTTCTCTCTGTTATTCACATTTTATTTCCTCTGATGTCTTCTTGGAATCTGATTCAACTTTTGATATTTTATTCTAGACTCCAGAGACACTTTCTTCTCACCACTTTTTCTCATTTATATATCTTCAAACTGGTGTGAAATTTAAAACAATGTGTCCCTTATTTGAACCATTGTACCTTTTCATTTAAAATGATAATCTAAACTTTAATTAATATCATTTTTTGT
This sequence comes from Picea glauca, assembly GCA_000966675.3. NCBI lineage: Eukaryota > Viridiplantae > Streptophyta > Pinopsida > Pinales > Pinaceae > Picea > Picea glauca. The sequence goes on from JZKD02S2413737.1 coordinate 95,477, forward strand.
TTTTACTCTTAATTCATATTTTCATGATTTATTCTCTTTTAATCACGACTTTGTATCGGTTCATTGATGTCATAAATTGATCACAGTCATGGATCAATTTAATCCTTTATACTCGATGCCTAATCTCTGTTATATTTACATATACTAGATTTTGTGAAGGTGATTCCTTCAAACCATCACATATGACTGTGCGTTACATAACCACGGGCTTTACCAATTATAGCTACATGTTATAATTTTGTTTTAAAATTCTTATAGCATATGACCAACAATGCTGACCAAATGATAATCTTGAATGAGTGCTTGAGCGCTTTACCAAATCAACAGTCATAATTCAATCTCCTGATGAGATGGATGGATGACGAGATTTCAGTACTTTTCCCTTCGAGTTATCGTGAATTCCAATATTACAAAACTCACGATCACGAAATCGCTGAAACAATCGGACGATTCATATTACCCACTTATATGGATGGCTGTCATGATTTCAACGCTTTTCCCATCGAGTCTTCATGACTTACTACATTGCAAAATTCCCAATTATAATATCACCGATATAATCAGACGATTCACGTTTATCTCATGGAGATACATCAACGGTCCACTTTAACCTTGCACTCATACTTTTACTGCAAAATCTGACGGCCATGATTTAATCATTCATCGAGATGGATGGCCACCATAATTTCGACACTTTTTCCCTTTGTAGTTTTTGTGACATCCAGCATGTCAAATCTCCCGAAGTTGTAACTATACTGACGCGTGTCCCTTTTCGAGATATCGTCATTCGAGACTTCGTGATATTGGAGTATTTTATTTCTATGCAAAACTCCCGAAGTAGAAAATCCCGATGTAACGTAAACCTACTGACGTTACATGATGAATTGGCATGTGCCGAGTAGCTGCCACGTGTCACTCTGATTCTTGAGTTACATGTTCCTGAAATGCCAATTTCAAATTGACACTTGTCACTTTTCGACTGAGCCACGCGTCCTTCCTGACGTGCTTTGCTGATGTGGTCTGTCATTGACATCACTCAAGACAATGTGGACCTCGATACATGTCTTCCTTCTTGACTTCCGAGTTTCGACTTTCAGGGTTTTGAACAACTCTCGTCGCTGATTCTCCGAATCACAAATCCCTGAATTGTTGATCTTATGCCATGTGTCTTCCTTCCAACTAACAACTAGGATCTCTTCGAAATTTCATACTTCATGAGTTCGGGATCCTTGAGTCATTGTCACTCCAAATCGATGGTCCTTATCTTATTGCGATTTCTCATTTCGACATTCTTGTGATGAAGGGTCTCGACAGTCCATGTCATGATCACCGAAATAGAGCTTGGCTGCACTAGCTCCTTCTCTTCTTGTGACCATCTGTGGTGACCAGGCACTTATCCACAAAGCGCTTTGCAATTCCGCACTTTGGGGATTCTGTCGTGAGTCTCCTTATCTCCTCTAACTCTTGGTATCTGAAATGCCGAAATAGAGACTAGCAACCCTAGCTCCTTCCTTAACATCATCCTTTGACTATGTGACCACTATTTATGACCAGGGGCCAAGCCAAAGGAGTGCATCACGATTTCACATATCGAGAGTTCAAAGGTTAGAGCATCTCCTTTATTTGACTTTTCAGTTAGTGAAACGATGATCTCTCGCCACGTGTCTTCTGGATCCAATGGCTCAGATATTTTCCTGATTTCTTCACTCTGTAAGTCAGCCAAATGTTGGCTCTTTTCCACATTCCCTCCTTGACAATGAACGGTCCTGATCCTTTCAAAATGATCAACGACTATGATCCTTTTGGTACGATCAATGGATGTGATCTCTCCCTCTGATCGACCGTTGCGATCATGTCGTGACCTTATACCTCTCGAGTTCATGAAACTCTTCCTTTGACTACTCCATCTCGTGAGTCAACAAAATGCCAATCGCTTCCCACATGTCCCTTTGAAGCAGATGGCTCAAATCATTTTAGAACTTGTCTCGTGCATATTCCTCCAGATCCAACGGTTTGACAGGAACACAGGTTTGATCCGACGACTGACGGGTATTTGAATATTTCTAGCTCACATCGTCTTTTACCTTTCTTATCCTATTTGATCCAAATCAATGACCGTCAAATTTCCTTGATCCAATGGTCTGGATCTAATCGATATTTCACGTTTCGGTATTTCAGAGGTTAGGACACCTCCCTTCTTCTGACTCTTGATTTCCCGATATTCGATATTCCACTCTCGTCAGATCGATGACCCACGTCGCTCATCCTTTTTAGCTTTGGATATAACGTTCCACATCTCTCCTCCTCCTAATATTTGGATTTTGAATGAGTTCAACGTTTATCCTCCTTGCAGCTATGCTGGATCGAATGGTCCACGACTATTAGTTCCTGTCCTCTCCAATGCTCTCTATCGTCCACCGAGATTATTGATGGCTCCTTTCTCTGAACTCGACTGTCATGATCCTTTTACGATTCTTGAGCTCATGGTCAACCTCTTGATCGGACGACTGCTGAGCTTCTCACTCTCGTCGGATGACTACTAAGGCCTCTCACCATTTCTGCGCATTGATCAACTATTTAGTCTTTTCACTGATCCTGATGACATGTCTACAATTTGTTCTTCCTTCAGAGCTTGATCATTGAATCATTGTTGATCCTATCGTGATCAACAATATTCATGCATTTCCTCTCTATGATATTCCTTATGATCTTTGATCTTTTGATTATTCGCTTCCGCTGTTCGCTCTTTCGATCTCTGCACACAATTTGACATCTTCTTCTGACTGATATTCTGTTGACATCAATGACAATCTCTTTTGATGTACTTCATCATTACAAATCATCACTTGATTGTTGACATCAATGAAAATCTCAACTGTGGTTATTCATCATTAACAATAGATCATTTCTTTGATTGTTGACATCAATGACAATATTTACAATAGACTTGTCATTTGCACCATTGGAAAGTTGATGATGATCTCTACACAATGATGTAATTTTATAAACATCGGAGACGGTTGAATTTTGAGATTTTTTGGACCCCCTGGGACCTCTGTGAACATTTGATATCCTCTCGGACCTCTATGAGAATTCCTTAGATCCTTCTGGATCACACCTCCCCACTAAAGAACTTTTGGACCTCCAAAAGCATGGATTATTTAGAAATAAAGTGAGAATGATTCCTCCTCACTTGTCTAGTATCATCCAACTTTCCTACTTGGATAACAAGCACTTGAATCATAACAACCATAATACTAAAACAACATTGTTGACCAAGTTAACCATTCCCTTAAATTCACAAACTCAGTCATTCATTGTTTCAGTAGCCAACCATATTCCATTGATTAGTAATAAACTGAACAACAAAACTGATGTGAAAGAGAATGAACCATTAACATATCTACCCTTCTTAACAAGAACAACATCAACCAAAGGACATGTTCTTATTTCAACCGTAGGCTGTATATCTGAATCCTGGATACTAGCATTAGCCAACATGTGCCCTGTAGTGACAACTGTCAAATTCATCTTTATCTGATGATGTCTCACAATGAAATCAATCCCATCCTTGAAAATATGATACTTATTTCATTCCCTGTATAAAACGGCCTTCCTATCATACACATATGAACTTCCCAAAACCATCCCACAAATGTCAAGTGGAATCACGTCTAACTCTACCTCATCAATGAAATTGGATGTGATCACAAATCATAACTTGTATTGTTTAGTTATATGTACCTAAGCATTATCATAAATACAACCCAAAGGATACAGTCATAGATGAGGCCTAGTTTCCAATCCCAATTTCTGAAGAACTTGCTTTGAAATAAGATTCACTTGTGATCCACTATAAACAAGTGTATCAATATTAGTGTCCTTTGAGATAACTCGTAAATGAAATAATTATTTTCTTTTGCTTACATTAGGGATTACTTTAGACTTTGCAGAAGAAGTAAGCGAACTAAAATTTGCAACAAAATATTTACCTTTAATGCCCATAGTTGTAACCTTAGTTTCATCCTCATAATATGATCCAAGATCCTGCACCATGGTCGTGGTCTTCTTTTTACCCTTTCTACACTGAGGCCACTTTGGTTTCAATTTTGTATGCAACTTCCAACAATGTTTCTCATCATGTCCCTTATTCTTGTAGTGAGAACATGTATGATTCTTCTCTTCATTCTTCTTCACTGTAGTTGTCTTCTTAATCTTCCATTTTCCCTTCGACTGCTCCTCTAATTCACATGGCTCCTCTAACACATCTTCAACAACATGTTTTCCTTTGTTGGCTTCAACATAATATGCATATGTGTAAATATCCAAAAATCTATTAGAAGGCTTGTAAGACAATCATTGTAAATTATAAGAGTGAGAGAGACTCTGTAAAGTTTTATATGGCAACCTTGTATGAGTGAGAGGAATTTTGTAAAGAGAGTTTCTATATTTCCACCTTTTATGAGTGAGATAAATTTTGTAAAGAAAGTTTCTATATTGCCACCTTATATGTTGTAAAGAGTGAGAGGGATCTCATTAGATATTTCTAGATAGCCACCTTACACCTTACACTTTGTTATAGATTGAGAGGAATCTCATTAGAGATTTCTAGATAGCCACCTATATAAATATTATTTTACAGTGAGATGAATCTTGTTATGAATATTTCTAGGCATTTAGACAACAATATGGAAAAAAGTATTGTCTTGTAATCAGCTAAAGGGATACATATGGATCGAATTGTCTTATACAACATTATTGATTATGAAGAATTGAAAGAGGAAGAACAGAAGCATGCAGGAAGTTGGAACATGTAGATCAAAAGTGGAAAGAGCATCAAAGTAATGAAAAAATTTCTAGAGCTGGTAAAGGAGAAGAGATCCTCTTCAGAGAATAAGAGGCACATAAATCTACATGCTATAAGCATCATTTTTAAATACTATGTCATGTTCGTATAGATTTATACCTTGAATAGAAACAAGTGAGGTACATATGAAAACAATACAAGGATAATTATTTTCAAGGCAGGAGAGACAACAGACAAAGTATTCATTCAAGGACTTCTACAGATACATCAAGCAATATAAGAAAATAGAGTTCAAATGGACAAGGCATAGATCAACATTTGAATTGGTTTTATATTGGCCAAGATGGATTATATTCAATAGAAGGAGATGGGAGTGGATGTTGAAATACAGATACATGTATAGCAAAGATTCAATGAACAAGACTTTTGTTGTCAAGGAATCTATGAGCCAGAACCAGAGCTATATTATATTAGCAACAACACCAGAGGCCAGAGTTAAAGCTATATTATAGAGAAGCATACATAAGTACATTGATCTAATACCTAAGATCAATCACCCAAGATGAAGACTTATTTAAAAAAGAATAAACAAGATGGAAGAGTGAAGAAAATTCATCACTAAGTTACTGGATATGAACATTTCAATAAGATGGAAGAGTGAGTTAGAGTTATCATCACTACGTTGTTGAATATCTATACTTTTGGAGGTCCAAAATTTATTTAGTGGGAAGGTGTGATCCAAGAGGATCTTCCTTAACATGTACTTATACATCAACCTGTACCTCCAATAAGTATCATCTTTTTAAGGATGGGATTACATTCATTGTGAGAGCTCATCAGATGAAGATGAATTTGACAGCTGTCACTACATGGAACATGCTAGCCATTGCTAGTATCCAGGATCCAGATTTACAACCTATGATTGAAAGCATAACATGTCCTTTGGTTGATGGTGTTCCTATTAAGAAGGGAAGATATGTTGATGGTTCATTCTCTTTTGCATATGTATATTCATTTTTGTTGATTAGTTTATTACTAATCAATGGAATATCATTGGATACTACAACAATGAATGGTGGATTTTGTGAATTTAAGGGAATTCTTAACTTGGTCAACAATGTTGTTTCATTATTCATTATGGTTGTGATAAGTCAGGTGATCATTATCCAAGAAATAAGGATGGATGATACTAGACAAGTGAGGTGAAATAATGCTCACTTTATTTATGAATAATCCATACTTTTGGAGGTCCAAAAGTCCTTCAGTGGGGAGGTGTGATCCAGGAGGATATAAGAAATTATCATAGAGGTCTACGAGGATACAAAAATCTCTTAGAGGTATTAGAGTTATTTTTGGCATGTGTTGAAAGTTGTTTTTGTGACATGATATCCGAGAGTTCAACTGGTGAAAATATTGAAGAATTTTATTTGGGAAACAAGATGAGTAAAGTTCTCATGAAATTGAGGCTGAAAAAGAACATTAATCGACAAATACAGAGAGAGAATTATGAGTTAAGGATGCAGTTGCAAGATCTTGAGGAAGAGAAGTAGAGGTTGAAAGATCGATTGTTATGTCATTAATATTTCCACATGATTATTTTTCATGAACTAGAGATAAAGTTGCAAATGGAACCATCAATCAATAAAGTTGGACAAACAAAGAATGAGATAGTCTCTCTTGCACTATCTCCCTCCAAGAACATGATCGAGAAAGAATATTATTCATATTACCATGAAGATGGAGAGTGCTCGAGGGTAGATGAAGCAAAGAAAACTTCAGATGAAGAATTCCTATATAAGAAATAAGCCTTACCTTCCAGTCCATAGAAGAGTAACATGCGTAAGGAATCTTCATGGAAAGATGTGCATGCTATAGGAGAAGGAATGAAAACTTCTCCCACTGGTGAATGGTCTATTTATCCATGTGGTTTATGTGGAAATAACAACCATGATGTGTAGAAGTGTCGAAGGAGATAGTATGCAGAAGTAAAACCCTCCTAAAAGAAGAGGAAATACCATTTCTCGAGTCAGAGGAAAAGGAGGAATGAAATAAGGGATCGTGGAAAAAGACACTTTAATCTTATTGTGGTAAGAATGGACACTAGATTGAGAAGTGTTGGACACTTTACACACACTTATGTCTGAAGAAGAACTTAAAATATGTAAAGGAATTTGTAAGAAGACAAACAACAACTCCATATGAAGTCAAGGGTCTTACTGAAAGGCTTGGGAAAAAATACTTCCTGATGGCTGGTCTTGGAAAAGTGATATATGAAGACATTGAATAATGGTTTTTGGATAGTGGCTTATGTCGCCACATGACCGGGATGAGATCAATATTTTTGAATTTTTCAAATTCTGACATAGATTTCTTTGTGGGATATGGAACCAACACTAGACAAGCAATAAGGGGGTATGGATAAGCAAGATTACAACTCAAGTTAAGAGGATTTCTGAGAATCGAACATATGTTGTATGTTCCAGACTTAAAGTTAAACCTACTCTCAGTTGCGACATTTGAGGATGACGGTTATTGAGTCACACTCCAGAATGGCCAAGTACTTGTGTATACAAGGGAAGATACTTCAGACACATGCATAGTGCTTGGTATTCAGAAGGAGAGTTTCTACAGGTTACTAGTGTTGACGATTAAAATCGCAACAAGGAATTTTTCCCACAAAGTATTGCTAAAGCCTATAATTTAAACTATGCTAATGATATATAACACTAGTAGGTGGGACCCCCTTGTAGACTAGAGGCTCATAGATAATCATATCACACATTTTGTTGTTGTTGTTTTGATGTTGATTAAAGGGTCTTATATGGTTGATGATGCAGTCTTGGTTTCATTTTTTGACACAGTGACAAGGTGGATGATGCATTTTATGGGATGTTCTATTATTCGAAGATTTAATTTTATGTTATGATTGGCATATATTACAGTTTATATGTTTAATCATGTCACCACGATTATTAACTGGCTACACATGCCCAAGAAATATGTTAGTAACGATATAAACAAAAACAAAAGGATGAAAACTATAAAAAAAATCCTAGAAGAAAGGATCTATGTTACGCTATGCTAGGAGTTATGTGCAATCAAAATGAAAACAAGTTAGTGTTAATCCTAAATATTAATGGTTGGTTAGTGGCTATGTGATTTGCATTTGATTTATATTGGGCGTATTTGATATGGAAATACATATGCTATGGTATGGAAATTTGGCAATGGTTAATGTGAATGTTTTGGGTGGTGAATTTGGAAAGCAATGTGGTTGCAGATTTCAATGGTTTGGAAATTAATGACATGGTTAAATGTATTAGTGAGTGTTGGTTTTCATGTACTTCTAAATTGAATGAAGAGGAGATGGAAGTGACATGCAGTAAATGCACGTCACTCCATACTTCCCCCATTGGGCCGTCACCCTAGTATGGTTATTGTTTCATTTCAATCTGCTGGTGGTTAAGCTTCGAAATCCAATCTCGGGAAGGAAACGCTTGACCAACTCGCCCCTTTTAAGCTATTGGTTATAGGTATGGTTCTTTTTCACCCATGAATGAATTTTTCTCTCTGTATGAACGAACGATGGCTCAGTAATGTTTTGTTCTGTGTTTTCCCAATATTTGCAACTGTGTAAATGTGTGGTTTTTCTCTCTGGAATGATCATGTGGTTGTTCTATTTGCAAGTAAAAGAATTGATTGGTTGAGTTGTGCATTCACTGGTTGTTCTGTTGGTGAAAATTGTGATGAGTCTCTGTGTTTTTTTGAGTATATATGGGTATTATTGCTTTGCGTTATTGATGGAGGGTTTCTCTTTGTTTATCCTTGTTGTTTGATTCCTCACAATTATGAGGGTAAAAATGTCCAATCGTATTCAGACTGCCATTTGGTTGCTGTGTATTTTCTAAACTTCCATTTGGTCGCTATTTATTTTCTAGAGTCATGGTTGTGGGTTTATTCACATGGTTGTGGGGTTATTTTCATGGTCCTGGCATCAATGTATCTCAGAAGTCAGTCTTAGGGTGGCCATTATGCCAATATATACGCTTTATGGTTGTTAGGTGATATAAGTTATGCCTCGGGTTTGCATTCCCACTGGCATTGTTATCAATTGATTCAACTCATGAGAAATTGACAAAGGTTATACCTCTATGTGTTCTGGGTAACTGCCACTGTCCAGTGGACATTCAAGTCTCCTATGAGTCGTTTTCCTACCCTACCCATCGTTGAACTGTTGCACCATTGCAAAGACTGAGAGTTATAAGGAACCCTGTGGTTCTATCATGCTTGTATCGAAGGGTCTCTACCTATTGGTTGATATGTTTTGAGGACCTCCAGTCTCTCTGTGTTATTAATGACCAAGCAAAATCTTGATTACTTCTTTGTATTCATTGTTACAGAGCCCGATTTTAATAATCCCCAACTATTCTTACTCTTGTCGGGCATATTTTGGTTGTCACAGATTGGTTGACAAGTTATGAAAGTTGCATCGAGTACTTATCTCATCTTTGTTTGATTAAATTGGTTGGAAATTTGTGATTGGGGATGAGTAATAATATACAGTCGAAGGGCTTCCTGTTTTTCGTTATGCTTTGGATCATTGTGTTCTTACAACATGGTGCTAATTACAAGTGGGTGATTACTGTGTGTGTTTCACTAGTCCCAATCGTGATCATAGCGAGTTATGAAATCAACGACTGTGTTATTTCATTGTTTCACTTATGGAAGCATCGTGCATGTTGTATTTAATTGCATCATCAGTGATGAATCTCAGGTTTTATATTATGGTTTCATTGCAAAATTGTATTGGTTGATATAATGAAGAAGGCATGAAATCAATCATGTTTAGAGGTCTGTTCAATATGGAAAGGGACCTTTGCATATGTTTTATTTGGTTGATTGTGAATTGATGGACAATGCATGATATTTTTATAGTATGGATAGAGGTCGATCAATGATTGTTGTGTGTTTTATTTCGATTCTTTAAAATAAAGGAAAGGAATTAGAGACCAAGCATTCTCTTAAAAAGACTGTTGTAAGTCATTTCAATTCTGAGTATGATTGCAGACTGTGTTATTTGAGAAATTTTGAAGATTTTGAATGTGGAACAGTGAACAATTTTGATACACAGTGATTATTTAATTGGTATTGGTATGTTTTTTATTGAGTACAGAGTTGTGTTTATGGATTACTTGATTTTTTTTATTAATGATATTCATTTTTTCCCTACCATTCTCTCACTTTTCACACATTACAAGTCCCCTCGCCTTCCCATATTCACTATCCACTCCCTATTATTAAAATTAAATTTTAGTTAAATAAAAACTTTGTATTATATCAGTTAAAGGATGGCACAAGGATGAGTTACAGTGATATGTTTTGATTTACAATACAGTTGATTGTTTGATGATTTGTTGAGCAGTAATCATGATCGATTCCCCTTCATTTTACCGCTTTTCACTCAATACAATCCCTCATATATCCCAGAACCCTTATTCACCCCCTGCTCATTGACAAGTATCAAACTATTTTATGGATTGAATTGCATGAGTCTGATGTGTTGCTGAGCCAAAATTTGTTTCATATTTAAAAGATATGCCATGTATGGTTTGTTGAAGAAACTAGTTGCAATGAGTTTTTTTTGAAGAGGTAGCCATGGATGGGGTAACAAAGGAAATTGGAACTGGGGCCTTAGAAGGCCAAGGTTTTCTATACATTTTGATGCAGATTTGCAAGAGTTGAGCCAACTATTTCAAGATGGATTTTTTAACTGGACTAGACAAGGAGTGGTACAACCTAGGCCAAAAAGTCCTCCTTTCCAAGCCCCACATGTCCCTAGTATCCCATTTCCCCCTCATGTCTCATTACAACATGAAGTCCCTGAAAATGACAGATGGAAAGAGATTGTCCACCCGACAGTCTCCCAACATCGTGGCTGGACCAACTTGTCTCTACCTGCTCCTCCACTTGTTAATCAAATTGTCCAAGCTGCCCCTGCCCACTCACGAGTACAGTCTTCCCACACAAAAAAGGTTAAAAACCAAGGTCCACCATGCTCTTGATAAAGGAAAAGATGATGCTGCCCCTTCCTCTCCCTCAAATGACTCTGCCAAATCCGTGTCATCCCGCATGCATTTGAGAGATGATTTCTCTCACGTTATCAGTGAAATTAGGCCTAAAGGGTCCACACAGCCTAAGTAAAATTCATAGAAATCAAAGGGATACATCAGCAACAAGGGGAATATTGCCTCCCAGAGTGGCGAATGTGGGTTTTAAGTGTTTTTATTTATTGATTGTTGAGAACAGTTGACTCCTGAAATTTTTGGACAACACACTATTTTTGGATATATGGATATTATATTTTTTGATATAGTTTCAATTATCATTGATATAAATTGTCAAATTATGAGAGTGATGATGTGAGCCACAAGGAGGGATGTGTTTTTGGTTAACTAGTTGTGTTATGCTTGTTAAAGAAACTAAAGGGAGTCACAAGGGGTCCCACCCACTAGTTATTATTTATTAAAGACCCTTATTATTATTTTATTACTTTTCCCCCTTAACTAAAAATTTGGTTGAGTTTTAGTTAATTTAACTAAAGAGGTAGTTTAACTACTTCAACTAATTCTGATTGCTTAAAGGAAAAAAGAGAAGGAGGAACAAGAGGATAATAGAAGGAGAAAGCATACTAAGGTATGCTCTTTGAGTTTCATTGAGATAATTCAGTTTTCATTCATTATTTAATTCATTGAAAGGCTAATTCTCTTTTATGATAGCAAGGTCCTATTGTAGACAACAAGATTCAGGGCTGAATTACATCATTCAGACACTTGTTTTTCAGAGGTGTTGATCTATCTTTGATAGTCTATGTAGACTTGTCTGTTTATGAATTAAATTTCATGATTGATAAAGGCTATTGTGCAGAGTCGAGTGGGCAGCAATCTATGGCAAGCTGATCCAGGTTTTAAAATTCAACTTTTTACTTTCTGTCAGAAGTCCTTTTGTATGGTTTTCATAGAGGACATCTAAGTTTGACTTTGGTCCAAACTTCCTCAGGGAATTTTGTAAAGAGAACGATTCTTTTGATAGATTGGAATGGAATAAATGATTTCCTTATATCTCATATGTTTTGATTATTGACTTGGTCTTTTTACTTCTGTCTCTACATTTATTTCTGCATCTATTATATTCAGAAAATTACATAAATATTGAATTTTTCAGCAATCTTTCATTTATAAAAAAATGAGCCTAAACATTTGTAACCAATACTTGTGGATTAGGAAACAATTTTTGATGGCTATAAACATAAGGTGATATTCCCGTCTATCTTGCTTTAGCCAAGTAAGATCTGAAAATTATTGAGTAAGGTCATTTCATATCTTTTCCTCAACATTTATTTGGTGACCATACTGGGGAGATCTTCAATATCTCCCTGGTTGATTTTTTATGCTTGATTATCATCGAATATATCTATTTTTCCGATATTGATTCTTTGATTGTTTCATTTCTTAATGACTGTAACTATTGCAAGGAAGCCTAATATTGAGCCCAACCTTCAAGATCAAACCAACATTGCTTTAAATTTGTTTAACACCATTTTAGACACTGCTAATACTCGGGCTAAGCTTAATCATTCATGGGGAAAAATTGAACAAGACATAAGTTCCCAAGAACATTGGGAAGCTAGACTTAGACATCCTAGGAATCAACCATAAATTTATTTTTCCTTCATCTTTGACCTTCTTTTCACGTTCTTAGACCCTCGTGTTTCTAGGAGAAGAAGAGACTTATCACCTAAAATTATTTCTATTGCTGAAATAAGAAGAAGAAACGTTGTGTTATCAACCCAACAAAGTGCTCTAAGGAGAACCTCGTCTGATTCTTCCAGCTCGTCTTTCTCTCCCTTACCTATTATCCATAAGATGACATCTATTGGTGGCTCTGGTGGCACTTGAAGTGCTTCCTCATCTCAGTATTTAGCTTCGCCAGTGATTGGTATCTTATATAGTCACTAAGTCCCTGTCCAATCTACCACAAACCCCACCAAAGTCATTAAAAAGTATGGGTTTTTCAATTTGAAGAAGATGCTACAACCACACCATGGCATGTTTCCTCTCCTCTTAACCTAGCACGTGCTACTCGTCCACTTCCTAAATTCAAAGAACATCTTCCTAGGTTTCCAGGGAATAACACTATCACTACAAATGAACACTTAGTGGCATTTTCTAATGCATGTCACAACATAGGAGCCAATGACAACGATACTTTCATGCGCTTATTTGTTAATTCCCTTGAAGGGAAGGTTGCATCCAATTTCTTTGACCTTCCTCCTAATATTATGTCTACTTGGGAGGAGTTAGTATATTGGTTCAAATCCACCTATGGGAAATCCAAAGGCCTAGCTGAGAAGTTATGGGAATACAATAACATCACTTATAAGGATGGTGAGACCATCAAGTCCTTCAACTAGCGTTTCACCAAGTTATACAATCAAATCTCTGAACTCATTCGACCTCAAAACCAAGCTGCTTTCATGCATTATTATAATGCATTACCTTCTCCCTACCATCATAGGATTGAGGAAAAATCCATTGATAAGCTCGATTCCACTCTGCATACTTGTTTAGAGTATGAAGAACAACTTGAAAGAATAGGCCTTCCTCAGGGAGAATTAGTTAAAAAGACAGACATGTCCTCCCTCTTACATCTTGTACAAGACATGAATAATCGTATGCTAGCATATGAGCGAAAGGGAAATGTATCCCCTCTTACCCATGTAGCTTCATCTTCTTTTGCACCCCCCTTTAGAAATCCAAATGAAAATAATTTTCAGCCTAAAGCTATCATGCCTCATAGTTGGTGTAAATTTTGCGAGGAACACCACGAGGAAACCACATGTAAGGTAAAGAAGAGTGCCAGAGATAATATCTTTGGTAAAATATTGGAAACTATCATCGATGTCCTAGATTTTGCAGAGCCAGAATATGTCATGATCATCAATACTAGGAATAAATCCTACGCTCCCAAAGGAAAATATGATCCTCACCGCAATTCTTCTAGCCCAAACTCATCCTCACTAGCTACTACTGTTCAATTTCCTAAGGCTACTGACAGTCAAGGAACTACCTCCCCTCTCCCCTCTTCCAAATACAATATTCTAAATCAGTTGGCCAACATCAAAGAAGATGCAACCCTTCCGGACATGGTTGTCATCCCTGAACAACAAAGGCATCTGAAACAATTCATGGAAGGAAAAGCTTCCGTTGTAGCCAACCTCTATGAAGAGGTAAATAAAGAGGATTTGTCTGTAAATAAAGTAGGTGTACATAACATTAGATACCCTATAAAAAATCCCCCTTTTTATATTTTTGTAAGGATTATGGATAAGATCGCCCATTCTTGCCTCATTGATGGCGGTTCGAGCCCATGTGTAATGTCAAAGATTATTATGGAAGAGTTAGGATTGTCTTGTACAAATGAAAATGCCAGAAGCATGCTCTCTTATAATAGTCTACAACAAATGACCATAGGTGAAATCAAATACGTGACCTTGGTTTTGTGTGCACACCCTGAAATAAGGACAACCCTTAATATTCAGGTAATTGATATTCGAGTAAGMAATTACTCAATCATATTAGGAAGAGATTGAAAAKATTTAATGGGTGAATACCTCTCACTCAACGRGACACACTTATCCATTCCTCGGAATGRTAAAAACATCATAGTCCTTAGAGAGGGAAGGATTTCACCTTACATAGAAAGTGTTCCACAACCTAATGTGAATTATATCGAAGAGGACCTAGGGGTGTATTCYATATTTTTCGAGGAGGATAATACTCYCTTGGARCAAATCRACTTAGAAGATGGTATGTGGCACATGCACTTTRATGRTTAATGCTCTAATGAAGAAAATGGAGTTAGAATTATCTTGTACTCTCCTGTGGGGAAAATTCATAAMTTTTCTTATAGGTTAGAGTTTGCTTGCACAAACAATGTCACTGMATTCAAATCCTTATTATTTGGCATTGAGAATKCCTATAATCTGGGTTGTGGYCACCTTACMGTTTTTGGGGATTCTGAGCTTGTTKTGAACCTTGTACATAAKATATGCTCTCCTAGCAACAATTTTATGARACAATACACCCAAAAKTTTTGGGCACTTATCTCAAACCTACTATATTTCAACATTACTCATGTTAAGAGGGGAYTGAACTCAATGGATGATCGATTAWCTATTTTTGCAACCTCTCCTAATCGACAAMTTCTGCCACATAGACCTRATTGTACTTTTCAATCTCTATATCTTCCACATATCCMTGAMAATATATAATGATGGAAGGTCTTCCCTARTGATGAGAGAATCTGTGATTTCATTCAAAATGAACCTTATAAGCCCAAGGAAATTATATCCATGGAATATAACAAGATTCCTAAGGGCTTGAATCCTCTAGAGAGTTCATTTTCATCGAGTGATGTAGGAAATAAACAGAAACATAAAGAAGAGGAGTTGAAAAGGAAAATGGGTGAAACCATTTCCCTGAACATTGGAACAATCGAGTCTCTAAAGAATGTTAAAATAGGTGCCCAATGTTCTGATGAAGAGAAAATGAAGTTTGCGAGACTGCTTGGCAAATTTCAAGATGTTTTTTCTTGGTCTTATGAGGATATTTGTGGTTTTGATCCCACTCTTATACAACATGCCATTCCTATCAAGGAGGGCATAAAACCAATTAGGTAAAAACAAATACCTATCAAATGTACACTAGAAGAAACTATTTGAAAGGAGTTGGAAAAAATCTTGAAGGCTGGAATCATCTTTCCGGTCAAGTATTATGAATGGGTTTCAATCTTGGTTCCCATTCGGAAAACAACTGGTCAGATCAGATTATGCGTAGATTTCCGTGCATTGAATCAGGCTAGTATAAAAGATCACTTTCCTCTCTCTAATATGGAAATGATTTTGCAACAAGTTGCAGGGTCACAGATGATATCCTTACTTGATGTTTTTTCCGGTTATAATCAAATCAAGGTAAAAGGGGAAGACAAATATAAAACCACCTTTATTACTCATTGGGGTACCTTTTATTATGAACACATGTCTTTTGGATTATCTAATGCAGGTGCCACTTTTCAAAGATTTATGAAAATAGATTTTGACGATTTGATCAGCAAGATCATTCAGATCTATCTTGATGACTTAACTGTGTACTCTAAAAATCGATCAGATTATTTTGGTCATCTTAAAAGAGTTCTTATGCGATGTAGGAAATTTGGCATTTCTCTAAACCCTTCTAAGTCTATTTTTTTCATTACCAAGGGCAAGATCCTTGGACACATTGTCTCTAATTTCAGAATAAGCATTGATCCTGAAAGAATTGCTGCTATCCTTAATCTTCTTGCTCCCTCTTCCAAGAAGGAGGTCCAAGCTTTTATCGGTGTTATTAATTTTGTCCGTAGGTTTGTTCCTGATTTTTCTGTAATGGTCAAAATGATTCATAATCTACTTAAGAAAGATCGTTCTTTTTCTTGGACAAATGAGGTCGAAAATGCTTTTGTAGGGATCAAGAAAGCAATCAGATCCGCATCGGTTTTGGCGAAGCCAGATTTTGAGAAATAATTCACGATATATACTAATGCCATAGAGGAAGTCGTTTCTGCTATCCTCATGCAAGGTGATGACCAAGGTAACGAAAAACCAATGGATTACATGAGTCAAATTTTGTCTGATGATGAATTTAAATATTCTTTTATTGAAAAACATGCTTTCTCTCTTGTTAAAGCCGTTGAAAAATTTCGCCACTTCATCTTAGGTAATCATACGTTGGTAAAAGTCCCTTTACCTGCTGTCAAGTTTTTTCTCTCACAGACTTATCTTTCAGGGAAGCTTTCACATTGGATTTCCAAGATCTAAGAGCATGATTTAAATATCACGACTTCTACCACTATCAAGGGACGTGACTTGGCCCTTAACTTAGCTCAACATGCTGAAAATAGTGAATAAATTGATGAACAAGATAGTTCCCTATCAACACTATTGTACATTGATAATCAGATCCTTCTTGTGTCTAAACATCCTTGGTATAATAATTTGGTTTACTATTTACAAAACCAAAGATGTTCAGACAACTTAGACACTCATCAAAGGAGAAGGCCCCATCTTGAATCTGCTAGATATGTCATTATAGGATACTTCTTGTTTCATAGATCTGTTCATATTATGTTGCTTCGTTGTGTAAACAATGAGGAATCACAAAAATTGTTGCAAGAAAATCATGGTTCCTCAAATTCTGTTATTCATGTAGGAGGTCATTTTTCTGCTAAAACCAATGCTTTCAAGATTATTAGAAAAGGATACTATTGGCCTTCAATCTTTCATGACTCTTATGTTTTTTTGAGATCTTGTGACAAGTGCCAAAATTTTTCTAGGAAAGAATTATTTTCATCCATGCCATTACAACCTGTCCTCCCAGACTTTCCTTTTTCGAAGTGGGGATTGGATTTTATTGGTCTTATTAATCCTCTATCTTCAGCAGGACAAGTCTTTATTTTGACAACTATAGACTATTTTACAAAATGGGATGAAGATGTCCCACTTAAACATTCGACAGATGATAAGGTGATTTCCTTCCTTGAAAATAACATCTTTTCTAGATTTGGTCTTCCGTTGGAAATTATTACAGACAATGGACCAACTTTTATTTCTGCTACCCAATTTTTAGCTAAGTTGGGAGTTAAACATTTCACCTCATCAGCTTATTATCCCCAAGGAAATGGGCAGGCCAAGTATACTAACAAGAATTTGGTGAGAATCATCAAAAGGATCATTGAAGATAAGCCTCGTCAATGGCACACTCTCCTCACTTATGCCCTTTGGGAAGATCGAACAACCACCAAGGTGAGCACTGGTTGCACTCCTTTCTAGTTTGTTTATGGTCAAGAAGCCATTTTTCCTACTGAGCTGGAACTTTCCTCCTTAAGTTTAATGCTACATATCGAAGAATTAAATTCTTCTGATGTTTCACAAAGGATGAGTGCACTCTTGGCTTTATAGGAGAAAAGGATGTTTGTCTTGGTAAAAAGGATACAATAGACTGTTAAGAAGTATTTCAACAAAAGTGTCAAGACTGCCAAATTTAAAGTCAATGAGAAAGTATTGCTATGGGATTCAACTCATGATGAAAGGGGAAGACACTCAAAGTTTCAAGAATTATGGCTAGGTCCTTTCAAAATCGCTTTTGTCCTGGGTACAAACTCTTACATTCTAAAAGATTTACAAGAGCGATTGTTTTCCTACAACACTAACGATTCTTACTTAAAACACTATGTGGAACCAACTTGAAGAGTTTAACGATGTTTGGATTGTTATATATATTAGTAGTTTAGTTATGTTTTCATTATTGGTAGTTTTATTACTTATTTTTCATTCTACTTTCAAAACAGTTTTCAACTCTGCTTCCATTTTAGTAGTTAACCTTCTGTTGTTTGCAATTATGTCATTTTATTTTCTACTGTTTTAAATTTCGCATTTTCATTTCTATTATGAAATTTCTTGCTTTATTTATTTATTTTCGATTTCAATTTTTGGTGAAGAATAAAATGTTGGATCAGTTCTTCCATAGTGAAACTCATGCATGGTATTGTTAGTCAATAACAATCAAGCTTACATGGTTGTTATGATGTTCCCCCTAAAGACAACATTGAATTTTGTATCTTCTTTCACTGCTGTTTTATGAGATAATTGGTTGCTTCCCGCTTATTCTTTCTATTTATTCATCCATTTTGAGATTCAAAAGCGAAAATCCATAAAATGTTTCTCCTTGAAGTGAAGAGCAATTTCTGGTTGAATGATTATACATACAGGGATAAACCCCCCCATACTTAACATTTTCCATGAGTTATTCCCGAATTCCCGGTCATTTTTCCATTAAATTTGCTCACTTCCCCCTGTTGCATAATCATTCTGGTTATATCTTCTTGATCTATTTTTCTTGTTTTATGAAACCATACATTATGAGTTCTTAATATGCTAGAAACATATTTCCTTGTGGACTCGCCAATTTTTTTACGATTAAAATCGCAACGAGGAATTTCGCCCGCAAAGTATTGCTAAAGCCTATAATTTAAACTATGCTAATGATATATAATACTAGTAGGTGGAACCCCCTTATAGACTGGAGGCTCAGAGATAATCATATCACACATTTTTTGTTTTTTTTTCGATGCTGCTTACAGGGTCTTATAAGGTTGACATTGTAGTCTTGGTTTTGTTTTTTGACATAGTGACAGGTGGATCATGCATTTTATGGGATGTTCTGTTATTCTAAGCTTTAATTTTATGTTATGATTGGCATATATTACAGTTTCTATGTTTAATCATGTCACCATGATTATTACCTGGATACACATGCTCAAGAAATATGTTAGTAACGATATAAACAAAAGCAAAAGGATGAAAACTATAAAAAAATTATAGAAGAAAGGATCCATGTTATGCTATGCTATGAGTTATGTGCAATTAAAATGAAAACATGTTAGTGTTAATACTAACTATTAAAGGTTGGTTAGTGGCAATGCGATTTGCATTTGAGTTATATTGGGCATATTTGATATGGAAATACATATGGTATGGTATGGAAATTTGGCAATGGTTAATGCGAATGTTTGGGGTGGCGCATTTGGAAAGCAATGTGGTCACAGATCTCAATGGTTTGGAAATTAATGACATGGTTAAATGTATTAGTGAGTGTTGGTTTTCGTGTACTTCGAAATTGAATGAAGAGGATATGGAAGCGACGTGCAGTAAATGCACGTCACTCCATACTTCCCCCATCGGACCATCACCCTAGTATGGTTATTGTTTAATTTCGATCTGTTGGTGGTTAAGCTTCGAAATCCAAGCCTGGGAAGGAAAAGCTCAACCAACTCGCCCCTTTTAAGCTATTGGTTATAGGTATGGCTTTTTTTTAGTCATCCATGAATTATGCTCTATGAATGAATGAATGATGGCTCAGTAATTTTTTGGTCTGTGTTTTCCTGAGATTCGAAACTGTGTAAATGCATGGTTTTTCTCTCTAGAATGATTGTGTGATTGTTCAATTTGCAAGTAAAAGAATTGGTTGGTTGAGTTGTGCATTCACTGGTTGTTCTGTTGGTGAAAATCATGATGACTCTGTATGTTTTTTTTGAGTAGATATGGGTATTATCTCTCTTTGTTATTGATGGAGTGTTTCACTCAGTTTATCCTTGTTGGTTGCTTCCTCACAGTTATGAGGGTAACCCTATCTAGTCATATTCAGACTTCCATTTGGTTGTTGTTTATTTTCTGAACTGCCATTTGGTCGCTGTTTATTTTCCAGAGTCACGGTCGTGGGTTTATTCACATAGTCCTAGGATTATTTTCATGTTCATGGAATCAATGCATCTCATAAGTCGGTTAGAAGTCGGTCTTACGCTGCCCATTATGGAAATATATATGCTTTATGGTTGTTAGGTGATATAAGTTATGCCTCGTGTCTGCATTCCCACTGACATTGTTATCAATTGATTCAGCTCATGAGAAATTGACAAAGGTTATACATCTGTGTGTTCTGGATAACTGTCATTTTCCAATGGACATTCGCTTCTCCTCTACATTGTTTTCCTACCCTACCGTCGTTTAACTGTTGCTCCATTGCACAGATCGAGAGTTATAAGGAAACCTATGGTTCTACCGTGCTTGTATCGAAGGGTCTCTGCCTATTGGTTGATATGTTTTGAGGACCTCCAGTCTCTCTGTGCTATTAATGACCAAGATAACTCTTGATTACTTCTTTGTATTCGTTGTTACATAGCCCGATTTTAATAATCCCCAATTGTTCTTACTCTTGTCGGACATCTTTTGATTGTCATAGATTGGTTGAGTGGTTATGAAAGTTGCATCGAGTACTTATCTCATCTTTGTTTGATTGAATTGGTTGGAAAGTTGTGATCAGGGATGAGTAATAATATACAGTTAAAGGGATACCTCTTTTCCATTATGCTTTGGATTGTTGTGTTCTTACAACATGGTGTTAATTACAAGTGGGTGACTATTGTGTGTGTTTCACTAGTCCCGACCCAGATCATAGTGAGTTATGAAATCGATTACTGTGTTATTTTGTTGTTTCACTTATGGAAGCATCATGCATGTTGTATTTAATTGCATCATCAGTGATGAAGCTCAGGTTTTATATTATGGTTTCATTGAAAATTTTATTGGTTGATATAATGAAGAAGGCATGAAATCAGGCATGTTTAGAGGCCTGTTCAATATGGAAAGGGACCCGTGCATACATTTTATTTGGACAATTGTGAATTGATGGACAATGCATGATATTTTTATAGTATGGATAGAGGTGAAGCAATGATTGCTATGTGTTTTTATTCAATTCTTTAAAAGAAAGGAAAGGAATTAGAGACCAAGCATTCTCTTAACAGGACTGTTGAAAGTTGTTTCAATTCTGAGTATGATTGCAGACTGTGTTATTTGAGAAATTTTAAAGATTTTGAATGTGGAACAGTGAACAATTTTGATACATAGTGATTATTGAATTGGTATTGGTATGTTTTGTATTGAGTACAAAGTTGTGTTTATGGATTACTTGATTTGTTTTATGAACATTATTCATTTTTGCCCTACCATTCTCTTACTTTTCGCACATTACAAGTCCCCTCACCTTCCCATATTCACTATCCACTCCTTGTTCTTAAAATTAAATTATAGTTAAATAAAAAATCTATATTATATCAGTTAAAGGATGGCACGAGGATGAGTTACAATGATATGTTTTGATATACAATACAATTGATTGTTTGATGATTTGTTGAGCAGTAATCATGATTGATTCCCCTTCATTTTACCAATTTTCACTCAATACAATCCTTCATATATCCCATAACCCTTATTCACCCCCTGCTCATTGACAAGTATTAAATGATTTTATGGATTGGATTGCATGAGTCTGATGTGTTGTTGAGCCAAACTTTGTTTCATATTTAAAAGAGATGTCATGTATGGTTTGTTGAAGAAGCTATTTGATAATAAGTAATGCATACAAGAATGATATTTTTCAACAGAGGTATCCATGGTTGGGGTAACAGAGGAAATTGGAACAGGGGCCCTAGAAGGCCAAGGTTTTCTATACATTTTGATGCAGACTCGCAAGAGTTGAGCCAACTATTTCAAGCTGTATTTTTTAACTGGATTGGACAAGGAGTGGTCCAACCTAGGCCATAAAGGCCTCCTTTCCAAGTCCCACATGTCCTTGGTATCCCAATTCCCCTTCATGTCTAATTACAACCCGAAGTCCCTGAAAACGACAGATGGAAAGAGATTTTCCACCCAACAGTCTCCCAACATTGTGGCTGACCCAACTTGTCTCTACCTGCTCCTCCACCTATTAATAAAATTGTCCAAGATACCCCTGTCCACTCACCAGTACAATCTTCCCACATAAGAAAAAGGTTAAAAAATGAGGCCCACCATGCTCTTGATAAAGGAAAATCCATTGCTACCCCCTCCTCTTCCTCAAATGACTCTGCCAAATCCATGACATCCCGCATGCATTTGAGAGATGATTGCTCTCATGTTATGAGTGAAATTAGGCCTAAAGGCTCCACACAACCTAAGGAAAATTCAAAGAAATAAAAGGGAGACACCAACAACAAGGGGAAGATTTCCTCCCAGAGTGGAAAATATGGGTTTTAAGTATTTTTATTTATTGATTGTTGAGAACAGTTGACTCCTAAAATGTTTGGACAACACACTATTTTTTGATATATGGATATTATATTTTTGGATATAGTTTCAATTATCATTGATATAAATTGTCAAATTATGAGAGTGATGATGGGAGCCACAAGGAGGGATGTGTTTGATTGATTAACTAGTTGTGTTATGCTTGTTAAAGAAACTAAAGGGAGTCACAAGGGGTCCCACCTACTAGTTATTATTTATTAAAGACCCTTATTATTATTTTATTACTTTTCCCCCTTAACTAAAAAGTTGGTCGAGTTTTAGTTAACTTAACTAAAGAGGTAGTTGAACTACTTCAACTTATTCTGTTTGCTTGAAGGAAAAAAGAGAAGGAGGAACAAGAGGAGAATAGAAGGAGAAATCATACTAAGGTCCACTCTTTGAGTTTTATTGAGATAATTCAATTTTCATTCATTCTTTAATTCATTGAAAGGCTAATTCTCTTTTATGATAGCAGGGTCCTATTGTAGATAACAAGATTCAGGGCTGGATTACATCATTCAAACACTTGTTTTTCAGAGGTGTTGATCTATCTTTGATAGTCTTTGTAGACTTGTCTATTTGTGAATTAAATTTCATGACTGATAAAGGCTATTGTGCAGAGTCAAGTGGGAAACAATTTGTGGAAAACCGATCTAGCTTTTAAAGTTTAGTTTTTTACTTTATGTCAGAAGTCCTTTTGTATGGTTTTCATTGGGGACATCTAAGTTTGACTTTGGTCCAAACTTCCTTAGGTAATTTTGTAAAGAGAACGATTCTTTTGATAAATTGGAATGGAATAAACGATTGCTTTATGTCTCATCTGTGTTGATTATTGACTTGGTGTTTTCACTTCTGTCTCTACATTTATTTCTGCATCTGTCATATTCAGAAAATTACATAAATATTGAATTTTTCAGCAATCTTTCATTTATAAAAAAATCATCCTAAACACTTGTAACTAATACTTGTGGATTAGGAAACAATTTTTGATGGCTATAAACATAGGGTGATATTCCTGTTTATATTTATTTAGCGAAGTAAGATCTGAAAATGATTTTCATATCTTTTTCTCAACAACTGGGAAGATTGATAGTTTGGTCCAATGGTTACTTGGATTTAGGATCAGATTCAATGTAGATTCAACTTCAGCGTTAGAGGCATTGTCAGAGGTCAAAAGCTGCAAGACTCCTCCCAATACACTAGGAAGAATGAGTACATAAGTAAACCATCTTTAAAAAATTGTAAATATGTATATTTCTAAATGTAATATGCATATGTGTAAATATCTTGAAGTCTATTATAAGGATTGTAAATCAATCATTGTAAATTATAAGAGTGAGAGGGACTTTATAAATTTCTATATTTCCATCATGTATGAGTGAGATGAATTTTGTAAAGAGAGTTTCTATATTGCCACCTTATATGATGTAAAGAGTGAGAGGAACCTCATTAGAGAGATTCCTAGATAGCCACCTTATATGATGTATAGAGTGAGAGGAATCTCGTTAGAGATATTTCTAGATAGCCACCTATATGCATATTTTTTTTATAGTGAGGGGAATCTCGTTATTAATATTTCTAGGCCTTTAGACAAAAACATGGAAAAATGTATTTTCTTGTAATCAACTAAAAGGCTACATATGGATCAAATTTTCTTAGACAACATTATTGATTTTGAAGAACTAAAAGTGAAGGAACAAAAGGATACAAGTAGTTAGAGCATGTAGTTCAGAAGCAGAAAGAGCATCAAAGTAATGCAAAACTTTCTAGAGCTGGTAAAGGAGAAGTAATCCTCTTTAGAAATAAGAGGTATAAAGGTGCATGATATAAGAATCATTCTTAAATACTATGTCATATTCATGAAGATGTGTACCTTAAACAAAAGAAATCAGGTACAGATGATAACAATACAAGCATAAGTTTTTTTTAAGGTAGAAGCGACAATGGAAAGAGTATTCACTTAGGGAATTCTACATATACAT
>JZKD02S2413737.1:128061-139975 GCA_000966675.3 Picea glauca
TTCAATTTTTTCTTGTTTAAAGCATTTCCAAAAAAGAAAAAGATTTTTCATTCTTAGTTTGCTAAAATAGTTAGGGTTAGTTATTTTACTTGAAAGGAAAAATAGTTCATTTTTAAAGTTCTTTACTGATTTCTTAGAACTTAAGTAGCTCGTAGTCGAGAGAAATTTCGTTTTAGGTCTTGTTTTTAAAGATCTTGAAAAGAGTTAGTTATGAAAAAGTTGGTTACACAGAGCTAGTTGTAAATATTTATTTTTCAATAGAAGTAATTTTTCTTTCACAATTTCATTTATTTCTCCTCTTTTCGTCTCCCATAAACATCACTAGTTTCACTGCCATATCCTTTGAGTTAAAGCAAGCCATTAAAAAAAATGCTAAATTTAAAATCAACTAGACTTTTATGTTTGTAGGGTCAATCAATTAGTTTAGGGTTATAGCCTTGAATTAGGTTGGAGAGGAAACTCTTCAAGCCTTTTAAACAAACATTGGAGTTAGAGCTAAGGAGTGTAAAAGTCTAGTGACGTGAAAGTTTTCCAGGAACCCCTATAACACAGGGGCTAAAGATGTGGTCGCATGAGGAAAGGCAGTGGAGATAGCCCCTCCAAAGCCGGACTAAACATTGCGGGGAACACATTTTGAGGATCTGTCATGGGATACTATTGTTCAAAATTTCCTACGGAGCTTCGTGAACCTCAAATCCATTCTAGATCCTCATATGTATTTCAGACCACTTTATTTTGGTACCCTCGGTATGTTTCAGACTTGTCCTACTCATTGCGGTCCACCTGACTATTGACTGTACCCGCCTGGTGACTGTTTACGAGCTGGAAACTTAGTTTCCTTTATTATAGGGACTTACACATGTGACTGCGAGGGTATACCATGGTACCTAGGGCAGACATTGGGTCACACTTCACAGATTATACCCAGAGGGTTCTTCCATGTTCGAGTTGCACTTGCACTGGTGAGTTTCTCTAGTGTTGGCTGGCATAACTGTTCTTCTAACTAGATAGTGGTTTTCTTGGTTTATCTTATAGGTATTTTTCTAGTGTGTTATTTGTTTTAAACATTAGTTAAAGCCTTACTGTGTCATTGATTTTTTCACAAAGTTGAAGATCAAGAGCTCTGCTAGTCGTGAAGGCTTCAGGGCCTATTGCCAGTTGCATTAGATCCACCACCGCCACCGTTATGGAGAAAACTTGACCATCAAGGGTCATTCAAAGCAACCAAACCACAAGAAACTGTGCCCGAGCCAACTCTAAGATGCGATTACTCGAATCTGGAGGAACCTACTGTTTCTGACCTTGGAGCGGAATCTCTCGAGTAGGTTAATCCTCCGATCACTGAATTTTTGGCGCCAATCTTGGTACAAGTTGTCCCTCCAAGGGTAACGCCTTACGAACGTCAGATAATATTACAAGTAGCTATGGAAGCAAATGATGCTACTTGGTTTGGGAGTCCTCACACTCCCTTAACAACTGCTACCATAGGGGGTATTCCACCACCTAACCCACCTTCGTCGATCCAGACCATAGTGGTCTCGACCCCCCCTACTTGAGGAAGTGGTAGGATACTGTCATCGTCGACGACCACTGCTCTGTTTACACAGAGTGTGACGGGCCCTCTATTTTCATATGAGATGCCCAGCTTCGACATGAACTCCATCCTTACCTACTCCACGTTACAAACCATTGGTGTAGGGGCAGGGATCTCCAACACTCCCTTGCAAGGGTCTATTGGAGGCACTTCAGTCTCCTATAACGTTTTCCATTACAATGGGGGTCACATACCTTCTCCATCCCCCTCACTTAGTAATGATTTCCAGCCACCTATCAAGCTGAGTGTTAACTACAACCTGTTTGGAGAAGGCAATCTAGGACCTTCTTCTTACACCACGTCGGTGGGATCCATGCCATTCTCTTTGTTTGACATGTTTGGAAATAATTTTTTTTTGTCAGCTGCCATCTCGGACGGGTGCAACCCTGGTTTTGGACAACATAATCCTGTACAGGGTACTATTCCTACACAGGCGAAAAGTACATGAGTTTTCTCCTCACAAGGACTTTGGAATCCTTAGAAGGGATTAGTTCCCTCACAAGGGATGCTGACCAGGGGAAACCCCTTCCATGGTCAATGGAACCCCAAGCAAGGCTCAGTACCTATGCCCATCAGATCAGAAGGGTCAACCCCTTCCAGAATCTTTGGAACACAATGTAGGGAGAAATTATCGCCCAAATCTTATCATCGAATTATGGGAATCAACTGACGATATCCTAGGAAATGCATGTTTCGTACGCTGGTCAAGACGATGGTGTCTACTAGATCCCTGGCTAGCAACCCAACTTTTCCTGAAAACTTGGTGCCAATCAAACTCCAGGTCCCCTTTTTCCTATACATGATACCCAACCCAAACTATCGTTTCTCAAAATGCTAAAATTGATAGACTTGTCAAGGTTGCTTAACAACCCAATTTTTCATGATCCATGTTGGTCTCCCATGCTGCCTGCGTTTCCCTCTAACATTCCAAAGTTTGAGGGAAAGCCTAGCGAAGATCCAGGCAATCACTGCGAGACGACTCTGTACAATTGCGCTCGTTTCAACACATTCTTATCGGGGGTGCTGTGAAATGGTACATCAAACTCGAATGCTCAAGATATTCTTACTTTAGTGACTTGGAAATGGTTTTTGTAAAATATTTCCAACTACCCATGGGATACGATGCCGACACTGAATTGTTGGCCAACTTTGAGCAGACTAAGGTCGATCATTTTGGGGATCACATCCGAGAATGGCAGCGTTGGAAGAGTTTGATTAAGGTACATGTCCCACCATATTTTCTGCTAGAGTGGTTCTTGAAGTCTTTGATTATCCAAGCATGTTGCTACTTCAGGAGTGTTTTCAGAGGAGGAGGCGATAATTAGAGGACAACAACTCGAACTGATTTATTCTTAGTCTGGCTTAAACTATGAGATTTTTCCAGATGCGCCACAGTCCATCCTCGATAAGGCTAGACAAAAGTTTGGACCGCATGCCGATGGTATAGTTGGTCCAGCACAAGGAAATCCCACTGATGTGTTGTCAAATCAAGTGCAACAATTGTTGATACAACAAACAACGGCCAACCAAACCACCAATTCCACTGTTCCCCCTACCCAAATGTCGGATGTACATAGTGTGCAGTCGATGAACCCAAAGGCCAACCAATATCCTGAAGGAAAGAAAAAACAATGAAACAATAAGGGTAAGGGGGGTAGAAACATAATAAAAATGCCGACGGGGGAAACACAGAGAAGATAAAGTCAAAGTATTATTATAACCTTTGCACGGAGGACCATTCGACTCACCTTTTCCCTCGAATTGCAGAGGCCCATAAGTTATTGGCGCAGTAGTAGTCTGTTGTGCTGACGAACCCATTCCCACGTGGAAAAAACATGAATCAAGCCTTTTCTTCTTCGAGCATGGACAAGGGAAGTCAGGGACCCCCCACGTCTTCTAGTAATCCCTTAGTCATGAATGTTTACATGATGAAAGGTGACACTTATATAGCGACCAAGGCACACGATTACGTAATTCTAGAATCTATTGAAAAGGGTAAAGAAGCGACAACCACACTTGTTCCTCTCCAGATCGAGAAGACGATGGGAGAAAAAATGACATGCATCCTGAAAGGGGAGTTCAAGAAAGCTTCTCATAACCCGAATGCAAGGGCTACCCAAAACTACTCTATGGTGGAGGTTTTGGCACAAACCTCTTGCACGATGTCCACTTTGGAGGTCCTCCAGAGCTACCCTTCATAGAGAAAGGATCGGTTATCCTCCTTGGGATCTGCAGAGACTTGTAATCCAGGAACGATCATCCTCGATACGACTGACTTGAAACCTTGTCTCCCTTACCACGTTGCATTTCATAAGTAGTGGCTCACCCCACGAAATATTTTACTAGGAATATTTTATGTACGATGGTTGATGAGGGTGCCTCAACTTGTGTGATGTCATTGGCATGTTGGAAGGTTATTGGCCAACTCTTTTGTCTCTGTCTCCTACTCTACTTATTGCTTTCGACGATCATTCTTTCAGATCACATGGAATCATTCCTTTTTTCCCCGTGAAGTTAGGAGGAAAGACCATGTGTGTTGAAGTTGAAGTGGTTGATGCACCTCTGGACTACAACCTTATGTTAGGAAGGATTTGGACCTATGCAATGCATGCGGTGGTTGCCATATTTTTTTGGGTCTTATTGTTTCCACATGAGGGCTGAATCATGACCATTGACCAACTGTCTTTCTCCTATCCTAACCCTTTATCGGGGGCATCCACGGTCCCGATGATTGATAACCTGAAGCCTGACATCGTCAATGTAGGGGTTGGTTTGTGTCCACCATTGATGGGTACTTTTGATTACCAGCCTCCTTTTGGTGATGTCAAGCTTATATCGGCTGCCCCTAACCAACCTAGGTCTGAAATATTTCAAGTGTCTTCATTTTGAACGACTTACTTTCATGATCCATGGAATATTCCTTCCCCATAGGCCTCGATGAAAGGGATAGAGCATCCTGGCATTTCCATGCCCTTGTCCGCAGAAGAATTTGTGTACAACATTATCCAACAATATTCGGCCGACCCCGATCCGACTCCCACACAGGAGTTAGATCCAATTCTCGAGCCTATTTGGGCTTAAGGTTCCCTCGCCACTACGGATTCTTTAGATTTGGTCTTTCCCTCAGATGAGGTGATTCTTGAGGCATTGACTGGTTTGGACAGACCCTGGGATAATCTCCATCACAGATATTATTTCCTCTCAGAGTTAAGAAGAATAGAGGCAAGTGAATTTGTGTTCACTATGACTAGAGATAGGTCTTTTCCTATTAATCCTCTAGCTATGCATGCAGTTTACGCTGAGGGTAATATGGTGAGTATCGCTGAAATGATCCCTATTGATATCTCCAGAATCCCTGGCATTGTGGAGAATGTTTTCATCTGAGAGGACTTCTCCCTTGAAGAGATTCACATTTATACGGACTTATTTAAGGAGTTCCACGACATTTTTTCCTGGTCTTACGAGGAAATGCCAGGCATTGATCCAAGAATCGTCAAACATGAGATAATGAATTATCCTGATGCCAAGTCAGTCTGAAAAAATCTTTGTTCGGTCAATCCTTGGAAGGTGACATTTATTAAGACTGAATTAGAGAAGATGCTTAAGGTCAGTTTTATCTACCCCGTACAGTTGACGCAATGGGTGTCAAATCTCGTTCCAATTAACAAAAAACAATGTATGATTTGAGTGTGCATGGACTTCTGTGACTTGAATAAGGAATTTCCAAAGGATAATTTCCGCACCCCATTCATTGATCATATTTTCGATGAATGCGTAGGCTGTGAGGTATTTTCATTCATGGATGTTTTTTTGGGATATAACCAGATTCAAATCAAACCTGAAGACCAACATAAAACAACTTTTATCTATCCATGGGGCACATTTGATTATTGTAAGATGCCTTTTGGCCTGAAGAATGTTGGAGCCACTTTTCAGTGGGCCATGTCTTTTTCTTTCCACAACCTTAGACATATAATCGAGTCTTATCTCAATGATCTAGCATCACGATCTCACAAGAGAGATGATCATCCCACACACCTTCGACTAATCTTCGAACGATGTCGCTACTATCGGATTCTCTTGAATCCTAACAAATGTAATTTCTGCATGACGTCGGGTCATCTCTTAGGCTTCATAGTTTCAACAATAAGGATCATGGTCAATCCTCTTAAGGTTGAGGTGATAGTTTAGTTGCCTCCCCCATGCACAATACCCTAGCTTCAAAGATTACAGGGGAAAGCGAACTTTCTTAGGTGTTTTGTTGCAAATTACATGTTGATCACTAAAGAGTTCATGTGTTTATTGAAAAAGGGAGTCCCTTTTTGTTGGGATGAAGCCTCTCAACTCTGTTTTTAAGCATTGAAACATGCCCTTACATCTGCCCCTCTTCTCCAGCCTCCCAATTATAATAAATATTTCTTATTGTACTTGGCCACTACAGAGTCGACCATCGGTATGGTCTTGGTTCAAGAGGAGGATCTGCTCTAGGAGCATGTGATTTATTACCTGAGCCGAGGCCTAGTTGGGCCTGAACTCAACTATTCCCATGTTGAGAAGCTTGCATTGGCAGTAGTGCATGTTGTCTAATGGTTCCGTCATTATATTTTTCTTCGTAAGACCACTGTCATTGTCATTGTGAATCTATTTCAATATGTTTTAACATGACAAGTAATTGGTAGAAATATTAGTAGATGGATTGTTATCCTCCAGGAATTTGACTTGGATTTTGTTTCCATGAAATCCAAAAATTCACTGGTCTTTGCGGAACTTATTTCGGAACTTCCGGTCGAATAAAGTGATGTTACGCCCAAAGAATCACCTATTAAAGGCAATCTTTTTATGATCACATCTTTGAAACCTTGGTATGGAGATATATTAGTCTATATCCATACTTTGAAGTGCCCTTCTTCTACCTCACGCGATGAGCGTCGACGAATTCACCATCAGGCACAAAACTATCTCATACTCGATGACACTCTGTATCGTCAAGGTGTAGATTGCATTCTTCACCCGTGCCTTATACACAAGGAAGCATATCTCATTCTTAACGACTGCCACACTGGAGCATGTGGCAGTCATTTGTCTAGGTTGGAAACAACCCAAAATATTCTATGAGCCGGTTACTTTTGGCCTACGTTAATCAACGATTGCACTGAGTCGGTCAAGAAGTGCCACCTGTGTCATATCTTCTCTTGGAATATGAGGGAACATCCTACTCCCATGTTTCCTGTCATCGTTGTTGGTCCCTTCACCAAGTGGGAGATTTATTTTACCACATTCCACCCGGCTTCAGCCAGGGGAAATTGTTATATCATCGTAGCTGTAGACTACTTTACAAAGTGGGTCGAGGCTATGCCAACGTTTAATAATGATGGAAAAACATCGACTCTCTTCGTTTTTAACCATATAAGAGCAATGTTAGACATCCCGAAGAAGATTGTCACTGGCCATGGCAGTCACTTCCAGAACAAAATGATGTCCGATTTAAAATCAAATCTTGGGCTGAGGAAAGAAAATTCATCAGCCTACTACCCACAAGAAAATGGTCAAGTGGAAGCTATGAATAAGTTGCTCAAGACTATTCTTCAGCGAACGATCAATTCTTCCAAGTCAAATTGGAATTTGATGTTGTACTTGACATTATGGGCCTACCGAATGTCTGTAAAGATTGCCACCGATTTCTCACCTTTTCAACTCGTTTACGAGCTGGTTGCAATATTACCTATTGAGTGCCAGATCTCGTATTTAAAGTTGGAAGTAGAGTTACTGCCAGACACTTCACCACTTGAGGAATGCCTATTAAATCTCTAGAAGCTCGATCAGAAACGTCGTGATGCAGGCTTTTCCAATGAGGCTCACAAGCAATGAGTTAAGTGTCAATATGATCGGTCTGTTCATCCTCAGATTTTCTCTAAAGGTGACCTTATCCTGGTCTACAACCATGACAAGGATCCCCTAGGGGTAGGCAAGTTCAAACCCATGCAGTTCATACCTTTCATTGTCAAAGAGGTCTTAAAGAAGGGATCTTATCATCTGATTGACTTTAAGGGAAATGCCCTGGTGGATCCTAGAAATGGGCTCTACCTCAAGAAGTATTACTTGTAGGTTGGTCGCCTGGGTGACTTCTTGTACATATGTATAGTTCTTATACAACTCTTTTGTCTTTTGTTTTATGGGCGTGTTGTTATTTATGTTATATTTTTCATTGTGGTAGATTTCAAGTGAATCAGAGGTGTTCTTTGGGTTCGCGGACAACGCTAGCCAACACACTCGGAGGCTTGCTTCCATAGCTTAGGTGATATTCATAGCTCAAGGCCAGTTTATATCTTTCAGAGGTATATGTTTAGGTGACGCCACAAACAAGGTCACCGAGTACAACATAGTGATATATTTTCTTCATGACTCTTTGTCGCATAGTATCTCTCACCTCCGGGTCTACTTAGATGCTCATCTAGTTGTGTCTCGATTAAATGGAGTTTACCATGTTTATGATCCTACTTTACACCGCCTTTTCCTTAGGGTACGTCTCTTAGAACATTAATTTGATTACATTACATATTTTCATGTTCCTAGGAGATTAAATCAAATTACAGATACCCTACCTAATCAAGTATTAGATTGGCATGTTGCACACACATACACATGTACATACATTTGTAAAGAAATGTGATCCATAAGACATAAAATATGTAAATATATATATATATATATATGTGGAAAAAGCATCAGAGTACATAGGTGGGTGCGAATGCCTCAAAAAATAATATCCAGTATACATCACGGGGCTTATGCCCTAAAAAATATACAAAATGTGCCCTCGACATATGATGAGTCCATCCTATCTAAGCTCGGGGCCTATTGACTCTTCCATAGTGAACGACGACATTAGCTAAACATCGAAAAAGTTGGACCCAAGTCCGTGGCACCCTAACTACATAAGGCTACATGGATGGCGAGAGATCCTTGATCTCGGCCATGGGAACTGGACGAGTGAGCATGGTGAGGTTCCACTCCACCCGTATCAAACCTTTCTCAGCCTCTCCAGTTGAAGCTCCCCCTACGACTGTTGTTGGTACTGCCTCTGGTCAAGGACGTCACCTAGTCCTCACGAAGTCTGTCGGGCGCACTGGTCCCACGTCTGTACATAACAAATACATAGATGTCAATAATCTGATGCATATTAAAAATGATATATATAAAAAGAAACTAAAAATTAAAATTTTTTTAAAAACATGTACCTATCTCTCTTCGCTCCTTTCTGGGAGGTATGGGCATTTATGGATCTATGGAGAAGTTGATTCCATTGTAGGAGTAGTCCTCTATTGCTGGAATCTGCTATGCCCACCAGTCGAAAAAATTGGCATCGAAGGCCTATATGGTCCTTCCTCCCCCCTATCGTGGCAGCAATGCTTCCCATCTACACACTGTTGGGAAGGAGGCCCCATGCCCCCATACTGTCTCTCTGGGACTCAGGTTGGGAAACCTCTTGAAAAATAATGAGCATAGAATGGTACCGAACCCGAAGTTCTTGTTGCTATGCTCTCGGCACTTTGTAAGCTTCCTCTTCATGCAAGTGAGCATGGTCATACTCCAGCTGAAAATACGTGCATCTAGGCACTGCATTGCACAATACATGTGCACCCGGGAGGCCTGCTGTAGGGCCGCAGATCTAGTGATAGCCAACAATGTTAAAGGGCCCAACGGGAAATGTGCGCAGATTGACTGGTTCCTCTATCCTTGAGAGGCCAGTCAAGAAATATATATCATCAATCGTTGGAGTCAATGATTTCCCCTCAATCATAAATGCCTTTGTATTTGGGTGCTAGTAATCCACCAGGGAGTTCAGTAACCTGGGTTGTGCCCTCATAAATGGACATTGTAAGAACTTCCATAACCCACATTGTTTCAATGCAGCAATGGCAGAAGGGTCCTCATTGACCAAGAAATCAATATACTCATGTTCGCTCTCCCTCCAGTGGACATACATCTTGTTCCATGATAGTTCAAAGTGGAGTTAGCTCTTACATTTTTTATTTTTCCATGCTTTTGAGGGTGTATGCGGGTTGTCTTGGACACAGTCACATATTTACACCGACAGACTATTTTCTACCTGCGTACATATGCAGGTTGTCCTTAGATAGCCCACGTACACGTAGGGCTTCCCATTTTTAGGAGGGCTCAAACCCCCCCCCAAAAAAAAACCATGCATAAAGGAAGAATGAAAATGCAAGAGGGACGAGTTTGTACTTACTTGGTCCAAGCGGAAGTTCGTTTTGTCCTCTGAAGCTCCCAGAATCAAATTCTTTAGAAAAGGTTTTTTTTTACCTTTTGGTTAATTTTCAAATTGCAATGGTGAAAATGAGCTGTTAGCTTCTATTTATAGACGTTTTTGGCCCCTTTTGCCACTTTTTTGAACCCTTTTTTCATTTTTTCCGTCTTAGAAATCATTTAATTTTGTTCTTGAGTTTCTTATTGGATGTTATGATGCACTTTGTCTTTTCGTTTGGTAACTTTTTGGGAGATGGGTCATTTTCAAAGGTCCTTTGGTAAAAATTTGTTGTTTCCAACTTTTTGCATATAAGTTAGGATTACACCTCCACTTTTTGCATCTTGTTGTATTTTCCACTTTTCAATAGGATCGATCCCACCGAAGTGCGACACAGAACCATCATTGCTACTTTAGAAGTGTCGTTATTAGGTGGTAGAGCCTACCTTTACATGGATTCCCTAGATAGATCCTTGTTTCATTTTGGCGTCCATGTTGTCTTTGAATGAATTTAAGCTCGTGAGTCCTTGTTAGTCCTGTCATGATTATGATATTGAGCCTCATTCATCTGATGCACCATCACTCTTTGCCTCACCCTCAGGACTCCCAAAATGAGCATGCTTTGTTGTCTTTCAAGATCGCTTTGAAATTTGAAAGCAACATCCGATGATACTACTTTTGTGCTTTTCAATCTCATCTGGATTAACTGGGAAAAGTAACTTCCAGAGTCTTCTTTAAGCCTTTTTCAGACTCTTTAAACATGAAAATATTGTTGAGAGATCTTGTTTCCCTTCACGCTCGCCAAACTAAAACTTGAAGGCACGTCTGTCCGGTGGTAGTTTACCCCTTTTTCGGTCTGGATGGTCAATTGTATGAATAAAGATATACTTTAGGAACTTCAGTTCGCTAGAAGAGTATTATTAGGTAATCTCCAAGGCCTGAAGCTATCAAGTGCGAGAAGATAATCACCAGATGCGGAGTAGAGGTACAATTACCCGATCCTTCTCATTTTTTCTTTTCTTGTATAAGTCTTGGGTATGTTTGGGGTATCTAGAGAAGTAGATGACTTTTAGACGGTTGTGATCTGCCTACATTTTGAACCCTATTGTAGTCTTAAAGGGGGGTTTTTCCCACTAGAAAAAAGGGAAGAGTAATAAGACAAATACAATGAAGAATAATGAAGAGAAGAAGCCTACATATTCTCATTACGAGAAGAAACGACATGATGAGAAATATTGTTGGAAATTGTATCTAGAATTGAAACTAAAGTGGGCTCAACCTAGAAAGGGTAAAAAGAAGACCACGACCATGGTGCAAGATCTTGGATCATATTATGAGGATGAAACTAAGGTTACAACTATGGGAATTAAAGATAAATCTTATGTTGTAAGTTTCATTTCGCGTACTTCTTCTGCAAATTCTAAAGTAATCCCTGATGGAAGTCAAAGAAAAGTATTGTTTAATTTATGAGTTATCTCAAAGCACACTA
Source organism: Picea glauca (assembly GCA_000966675.3). NCBI lineage: Eukaryota > Viridiplantae > Streptophyta > Pinopsida > Pinales > Pinaceae > Picea > Picea glauca. The sequence goes on from JZKD02S2413737.1 coordinate 139,411, forward strand.
AGATTGATACACTTGTTGATAGTGGATCACAAGTGAATCTTGTTTCAAAGAAAGTTCTTTATAAGTTGGGATTGAAAACTAGGCCTCATCTGAGACCATATCGTTTGGGTTGGATTTGTGATAATGCTCAGGTACAAGTAACTAAGAAATGCAAGTTATGGTTCATGATCACATCCAGTTTCATTGATGAGGTAGAGTTAGAAGTGGTTCCACTTGATATTTGTGGGATGGTTTTGGGAAGTCCATACTTGTATGGTAGGAATGCCATTTTATACAAGGAACAAAATAAGTATCATATTTTCAAGGATGGGATTGATTTCATTGTGAGAGCTCATCAGATAAAGATGATTTTGACTGTTGTCACTACTGGGCACATGCTAGCTAATGCTAATATTGTTAAGAACCAAATATCAATATAGAATAGAAAAATCTTAGAAAAAGTACTCAACACCTTGAAAAAAAGATAATTTCAGATAATAAGCCTCTTCGAGGGGGCAACCTCCTTTTACCCCACTTAAATGTTCAAGTACAAGATGATTCCAAATGAAAATGTCTCCTTGGTATA
>JZKD02S2413737.1:147599-160699 GCA_000966675.3 Picea glauca
TAAATATTTCTACATCTTCACGAAGACTTTCAATGAGCATAAGTTTCAAACTTTGCGGGATCATCTTGCAGTGAAGAACACAGTTGCCTAACAACTGCCATTTTCTTCCTTTGATACATTATCTTTTGAGAGGGGGTTTTGTTCCCATGGGGTTTTCCCTCTTTCCTTTTTTTTCATTTAGTATTAGTTTCATTGTACACTAGTACCTAAAATGGCCTAGTTGCCGGTGTTATCACACTTAATTGCCTTTGGTTTTTAGTTTGTTTTTATCCTTTTTTAAGCCTTAGATTTTAAATTTTTTAAGTTTCATCCCTTTAAAGTTTATGTTTGGTAGGACCCCTTAGATGAATAAAGTTTTGAGTCATATCTCTAGTTTGATCCTCAAATTGATTTTTGGACTTAAACCCTTTTTAGTTCATGACTTAAATTTTGGACACCTTCATGATTTGTCACTAGGATCAATCCCTTCCCTCCCATAACTAGACCGATGTGACACACCATTCTCCTCACTCATGACCTCGTGGGCATGCCTTGCTTTCCTTGCTTACTCATCCAATCATTTTTTTAAATTGGAGCATTGCCCACTCATCAGGAGGTTCCGTAGCGCCCTTCCCGTTCATCATCATTTCCACCATGAGTTATGATTACCACGACTGATGTCATGTTCCTTGTTTTCAGTGCCAGGAGTTGGTTAAAGATACCTCCAAGATCTCGTATTTACGAGCCTTGATAACATTTTATGATTTTAAAATTAAAGAATGTTGCACTGCTCAAACTCATAGTTCTGACCAGGCGACAACAATGTGACCAAATCTGATGCTGAAGTAGATTCAAGGGCTGAAATGTTCGCGAATTCATCCTGAAATTTCACTGAAGATTCAAACAGGTGTCTACTCCACATGTATCCCGTTTTGCCTCCTCTGCACATTATTTTTCACAAAAATTAGCATTTGGTTTATCGGGCTTGTAGAGTTGTAAGGGAATCATCTTCGCATCACATCCTTGTCTCTTCCCTTTTCAAACCCGTGAACTTCATTTTCTTGTATCAAAGTATGACTACATTTGCTCGCCATAGCTACTAAGGTTTCAAGCATATAAACAATCTATCTTCTGCATACACGTCGCACTACCCAGAGACGTTGCGTAACCCCTCTGTGTCTCCCCTGCATCCTTTAATTTTTTAAGTTAAGTGTTTTTACCCAGCTAGAAAGGGCCAATTGTAGATTACCCCCTCACTGTCCAAACTCTTAATATACAAATCTAAGGGTGGGATTCTCATAGTCAAAACTTGTCTTACTAGCACTAGTCTATTTTAAAAAGGTCAACCTTGTAGATTTGAAGCCCGATTTTAAGTATTCCTGTTTATTACTACCCCATAAGCCTTAATAAGCTCTCATTCTATGCCATGGAGACTCCTCAATCAAAGAAGACACAGAAAGGGGGTAAGGCGGTTAGGACAAAACCTGTGGATATGGATCTTTTTTATACATAGCCCATGGCAAGAGAGGTCTTTCAAAGAGTTGGATACCTCTCTTTCTACTAGGATATGCAAAGAGGCCATCCAAAGGTAACAATATAGTTTTCATTACATTTTGATGGTAGGAGAACTAAGGTTGGGGATTTGGAATTTGAGGTGACTGAAGCTTCTATCTTAGCTGCAACAGGAATCCCTATTACAGGTGAAAAGTGGTTCAAAGCCATGGCTTTGAGTTCAGCCTATGAAAAATATCTCTTTAAAACTTAACATCAAGCCAGTAATTTGTCTAAAGGTGTGCCAAGGAGTCAGTTGATTGAAGAGTTTGACAGGATCTTGAAGATCATACAAAGATATTTTACATGTGAAGGGAGATTTAACACATTGTACCAATACCATATAAGGATTTTTCTTCATTTTACTGATAAATTTGAAATGAATATCCCCTATTATTTGTTAAGGAGAGTAGGTAAGATGTCAGAAAAGATTCAATCCAAGTCTAAGGATGTGGATTCTATCCTTTTCCACTCTATATTGATCATAATGCTAGTCTCTGAGGAATTGGTTAAGAAAGAGATTTCATGGGAGCATTTTCTTGTTGCTTCTCACTTCAAGTTGGATCTAGCATCTACTCCTCAATCACAAAATGCAAGTCCTTTATCACCCACCGGTGTTTTTAAAGAAGGGACCAGTAGGAAGAGAAAGGGAAGAGCCCATGTTCAAGTTTTAGAGGTCAGGAAGTAGGTCATAGGAGCTGAGGAGGAAGCTTGTCCTTCCCCACAAAGAGATTTTTCACCACCTCCTCCACTAGGGTTAGAAGAGGTTCCTTCTTCTACCAAAACTACATCCAATAAAGGGAAGAAGCTACACTTCCCCTCTTCTCCTCTAGTAGTCAATACGAAGGGAAAAATACCTTTCACAAGATCATATATTCCTAGGGAAGTTGTTGAAGAACAGTCTTTACCAGAAATCCCTATACAAAAGAAGACAGGTAAAGGAATTGGAAAGCCTGTGTAAAGAAAAGAGGAAACCCCTATGCAAAAGAAGAAAGATAAAAGCAAAGACACCAAGAATCCTGATGAAGTAGACAAGGAAATTCCTATGCAAGTGGAAGAGGAGATCGAGAAAAAAATTGTTGAGACTATGCATGCCACTTCTCCTCCTGACAGTCGGACATTCAAAAGACTAATCAGACAACTTAGGGATGCAAGAAAAGAGGTGGCTTAGTTGAAAACAAAGGCCATGTATGACAAGGTGAAAATGAAAGAGCTCATGGATGGATATAGTTATACCCTTGACCTGGAAAGGTTTGCAGAAAGAAAGGCCCAACCCTTTCATAGGCAACTCCAAAACCTTTATAGGCGGAATAGAGGTTTTCAATCCTAGAACAGGAAACTCAAGGCAAAGTTGTAGCATTTTTGAGATGAAGTAGCTCAGAGAAACTTGCAGGTATTGGTTGAAGATGCTATTGAGAAAGAGACATCAGTAGTCAAGGAGAGCATAGCCCCAGTCAAGAAGTTTGTCATTGCTAAAAAGAAGAAGCCTATCATTGCTAACAAGAAAATGTCTGCTGTGCCAAATGAAGATCTTCCTTCTACAATAAAGAGTGTGAGGTTAAGTGTCAAGGTAACAAAATAGCTGATGAAAGGTGAGCCCCATTTTTGAGGATGTTTCCTTTTTGAGAGGGTAAACTGTTATTCAAATATTACCTCTGCCACCTATACAGGCTTCTAAGTGTTTAATTATCAGAGTTTTAGGCTTTTGCAAAGTGCTAACTCCCTCAGTGGTAAAATTCACTACCTACAGTGCTGCCAAGTCACCTAAGTATAATGGGTTTGACATTATGCAAGGCCACTACTTGCTCTACACATGTTCAAGATTGGAGGTTCTGCGTTTTTTGGACAATTCTACCTAAACCTACACATAGACGCAGCATAAGTGGTGCTATCGAAAGTCGCTACTCAATATCTGGCAGAGAACAAAGTCTGCACACAGACACATCATAGTGGCGCTACCTAATATCTGGCAGAGAACAAAGTCTGCACATAGACGCAACATAGTGACGCTACCTAAATTCACTACCCAATATCTAGTAGAGAACAAAATTTTGCACACATACGCAACACAGTGGCGCTACCTAAATGCACTACATTTTCTACTTGTCCAGCTGTGAAGTACGCTACTTAGACTACTACCTAAAGAAGCTACCAACAGACACCATGGATTGAGGAGGGCCAAGCTAACAAATTTTTGGATAGTTGATGATGGAGAAGATTGTAGAAACAACAACTGGCATCATGAGGACAACCACATTCTTTTAAAATACACATGGAAAACAAGGAGTTGCGCAGCAAGAGGGAATCAAGTCATCTTGAAGATTGGTTGGATTAGTCACCAACATTTTCCTATTTTATAGAATATGTTGTTAATCAAGTTGTTAGATGAAATAAATTCTTAGAGATTTTTAAGGGAAAGAGGCCATCTCGTAACTCCAATTGTCGCCTCTCTTTTGTTATAAATAGATAGATCGAATTCTTTAGTAGGTTCGTATGGTTGATCAAGGCTCCCTTAGACTATAATATTTTGATGAAGTGACTGTGATCTAGCTATGTATTGGACTTGAGACATTTTGGCTAATATAAATCATCTTCTCTTTCAACTTATTTTCTTCTGATGCTAAATGATCATGCTTTGAATGATTCACATGGATGATTGTGGTGATGTTATGGTGGATTTTTGATCGTTATATTATCATGATGTTTATTTAGCTTCCTTAGTTTCTGATTTTAAGAAGATCTTGTGTTAAGAAAATTTCTTCCTTAGGATTTTGTAGACCTGATGTTTACAGTATCCCCTACATTCCTCTCATTCAAGTCTTCCCTCTATTCATACTTACTCCCAAATTACTGATTGAAGTTATCCAAGACCTTGATTGTTGGTGCATGCTAGCCCTGTTTTCTAAGTTGGAACAATATCATTTTGAGTCTTTTTCCATTTGACCCTTTAAAACATTCTTACATTCACATATAACCTGATGGGTACTGGGCTTGCCTTCCATGCAATCTAAAGGTGATTCCTAGTGCTAACAGTCATGACTCATTTTTTACTTCATAGTGATGTTCAGGGGGGGTGTTGGAGAAATTTCTATTTTCGACACACTAGTTTAGTGGGAGTAACACTAGTTCAGTGGGAGTTAACTGAGTAGTTCTATTTTAGACTTTCTAATCTTAGTCCATCACTATTATGCATGCATTCCTAATTATAGGATGTCATTGCCTATATGAGTGAAGATCACTCACTCATCGATAAGATCATAATATGCATTGATTCTCATTATTCATTGTGTATCTCTCTTCCTTTTCTTGATAAGATTTGTTTGTGTATGCTTTAGCTAGATCTCATGTGCACAAACCAATATTGGTTAGTGTTGTGTAAAATTTATGGAGTCGATGGGGGTCGAACCTGTGATCTCCATAAAATCCCAAATCCTTAACAAGGTATCCCCAACCAATGTGCCATAGAAAGTGACTTAACATATCTATGGTAAATATTGTATTTAAATTTGTGTTAAAGTTTGTTTGGGCGGCAAAGGGCCGAGGGCCTAAGCCCTCGAACCTAGCCCTTGGAACTTAGTTGTATACCACACCATGTAACTACTGTTCAATATTTGTGGGGAGATTAACATATGTAATGAGTTTTAAAACCATAGTATATTTGTGGGGAGATTAACATATGTAATGAGTTTTAGAACCCCCAACCTCCACTAACTTAGCCACAGTTCCAACCAAATCGCCAATAGTCTCTCTTATTATGGGATCCTGCCAAACTTAGCTTTAAGTTGCATTAAAATTCAGATGGTGGTTTGGGGGCTGCACCCTATATATTGGTCACAAATCCCAATTCTTTGGAAACACATTCCAATGTGGGAACACATGTTTAGGTGCACGAATTTCTATGCAGAGTGCATTTATGTGTCTCTAAGTGCGTGTCGAATTTGCTAAGTTTATGTGTTGCATGGAAAAGCATGCCTCAGGGTATATTGTCCACACCTAGACAAGTTTATACTCGTTGGATTGAATTTTCCACAAGGATTATGAATATGAAATTTGTTTTGTAATTATAGGTCATTTGTAAAAATCTTATCTCATTTTGTCATGTATGAGACACATAGTCTCGTTATACGTGTAAAAAGGGATTTTTCGACCCATGTTAATAATTTGGCCGACTTTATACTCATCTTATAATTTCGCAAGGATTTCAACAGTAAATTCCATTTCTTCATTTGAACAACATATTTTCGAAGTGTCTTCAAAATTGGATTTTTATAATTCCATATTGTAATGTAATTTGACATCTTGAGATGATGAAGAACAATATTACTATCTAAAGAATACTTGAAGATGAAATGATATATGCCATCTATATAGGTAATTTGAGTTCTTTTATTTTCTATTGTATTATCTCATTATTCTTCAAGTTATTCATCAATATTAATGAATTTTATGGAAAAGTAAGCATATTCACACGTGTTTTTTCAAATAGTCAAGTGATCTTCATTTACTGAATCTGGTCGGATGTTTATGTGTATTTAAGAGTTATTTTTACATATAAGGATTTTCAGATCCATGGTTAAGCATATATGAAGGTACAGGTTGATGTAAAGATGATGTATAGGTTGATGTTCCCTGTACATCAACCTGTACCAGAACCTGTACCATACCATGTACATCAACCTGTACCATACAATGTACCATACCATGTACCAAAATCATCAATAAGTGCCTCTATCAATGTACCATATCGTCATCAATCATGAACCATAACATCACCAATATGTGTCTCAATATCTACTATCATCACCAATCATGTACCATAAGATATGCCAAGTGTAGGTAACAAAACATCAATGATAAGAATCCAACCATATACCTAGTGTATACCTCAACCAATTACCAACATCACAAATATGTGCCTATAAAAACCATGACATATACCAAAGGTACCATAAAATCACTCAACCATGTAGCCAAGATGTACCTCAAACCATGTGCCTCAAGCATGTGCCAACATCCATAAACCATGCATCAAGAGATACCATCAAACATGCACCATACTACTCATGATATTCCGTAAGCTTATACCATACGACAAACCATATGCCAAGTATCCAAGATGTGCCTTAAGGCATATACCAAAACATCCAATGCATGTACCTCAAACATGTGCCATAAATTCATCAAGAAGTGCCTCAAACATGCATCAATATCACCAAGAAAGCTACCTCATACATGTACCAGAAATATACCTCACACCATGCATATACGATGTGCCTCAAGAATGTACCAATATCTCAATTAGATACCAAAGACATGCCTAAATCATGCACAATAACATCACCAATATGTAACCCTCAAAACATGCATATAGATACCTTTAAACCTGTAGTTGACCTAATACACAATATTTCAGACTTGTAACTCTTTCCTAGCCTCAACAACCTGATACTACAATCCTCCCCAAATTTGTCTTAGCCTCTGAGGACTAAGAGAAATCAACTAGTGGGGACTCGCGAGATGAGGGATGTACAACCTACAGGGGTTCCTTGCGGGACACCAGTAGCCTAACCCACGGGGGTCATCCAAAATAGGGTTTCTCAGAAATCCTCGCTCTCCTCTACAATCCCAAAACTTTCTCCTTCACACTTCCTTCACTGCCTTAGACTTTCTACCTCAGATTCACCAAATAGATCAAGTGTGCTCACATAGAATATATTCAATAAATTTGCGTGTGTAAGAATGAGAGGCTTCTTGTTGTGTATTTATACTTTTTCAAGTGACTTATTTCCTTAACTTTAGGGTTGACCTATACTTTCTTTTTATGACTACTTTACCCTTTAATTAACTACTTGTAACATCTTGTTATAACCGTTTAGTGGATTCTTAACCATTCTTCGGGGATTCCAAATTCATGACCTCAAAACTCCTCAATCATGAGGAACTAGTTGAATTTCTACCTACTGTTGGAAACAAGATGATGAGGACTATCCATCTATGAGTGTTTTACCTGCATTTAGACTATCTTTCATGTCCTTATTCCTCAAACAACTTCGGGATTCATGACCACACCTCTGGGGCTTCTTGTAGACTTCTTGAAATGCACCCATCACATATGTTGACATCAATGACAACCACTTCTCCACTTTTGTTGAAATCAATGTCAACCATCTATCCAGAAACATCAATGATAACCAATTATCGAACAATCTATGCCTTAAGAAAAATAAAGAAGCTAAGGAAAATGAATTTGAAACAAAATGAGAAACTGGAAAAATATGAAGAAGAGGATCATGATTGAAAAGCCAAAATGTCACAAATCCTTGAAGAATTGGAAAATATTATCATAATCCTAAAATTTCAATTAGAAGAGACAAGAAGAACAAAAGAACTGGTGAGAATCGAATTGAAGAAAAATGAAGAAAATTGCAAAGAGATAGAATATGAGATTGTTTCCTTAAGAAAGGATTTGGAAAATTCAACTGCTCAGTTGAACAGAAGCTTGAAGTTTGAAAAGGGTATTGAAATATTAGATGATATCATTAGTTTCCAAAGGTACCCATTCATTAAGACTGGTATTGGAGATGATGTTGTTGTTGCCTCTCTACCTACACCTAGCCTTTCTACAACCAAGGAAGTTCTATTTGTTGTAGGAAGAGTTCAGACTGGATTTATAGAAGAACAACCTACTATTGATTGTGTTGCACAGATTGATGACATAATGCTCCTCACATGCGATCAATTGAGCATGTTGTTACAAATGACATTGTTGTTGATATTTCGGGTTGTTCTCCCATAACTGAACCTAACCCTGAGCCTACTTCCTCTGATCAACCAAAACAAAAATATGTGTCCTATCATCATCCTCACCATAAAAATAGAAGGGATGGAAATCATGCTTTTAGATCATTGTAAAAGAGACATGAAAGTTAGAATTGTGGACCAGAGTTGACTACTAAGATAGATTGTGGTTGTATTAATGGATGTTCGTGGAATCATTTGACTAGATGTTTGAGGACTTCATATCATTGTGTACAATTAGTTTTACAATCATGCAACACTTCTCTTACTTAATGATGATTTTCTTAGAAGTGGTTGACTGGGAATCGACCTGACATGACATTTGATTAGAGTTTTGGCTGGGTCATCCATCAACTGGAAGTTTTAACAAGAACTATTGTTGCTACTTATTGATCCCTTAGAGGGGGAATACTTGAAGTTGTTGATATGTGAACCCAATTGATGTATTCTCGTGGACTCGACTAGATCTTGTTGAATCGACTTGGATTTGTTGAGACCAACCCAACCATGTTTGATTATTGTTGGAGATGTACTACGACTTATATTGGATACATAAGTTGTCTAAATTGACAGAAATCGATTATCTTGCATTGCTGGTGACAGTGTCCAAACTTCTTTAGGAGCATTGTTGTATCATGTTTGAGCATTTTTTACCATTGAGGTAGGCAGTGTTGATGAAAAAAATGTGCAAGTGGAGGACGCTATATTCTAAGCAACATGCATATAATTTTCATTCAATATTATGGGAAGTCCTTCTTCATAGCTTGAAATATTTTTGACCACTGGGAATGAAATTTGATGAAATATCTACACATTTGTCCAAGGAAACCTCAGAAGCCTTTGTGAGGGGTGTATGGAACTTTAGGATTTGGCATGGTTTGCGGTATCTATTGTGAAAAATAAAATACAATTCCACATAGATATTCTATACATTGTGACTAGCATTGACCAATTTCAGGAAAGTGTTTTTGAAGGACAATTGGATGGTGGTTTGATGACATTCAAGAACTACCAAACCAACAACATACCTGTGACAGTGGAATATCCCTTAGAAGTTGTGAAGGTACATAACAATTTGAATATTCAAAGCACATGGAGATGTGATAAGTTGTAGATGGATATTTTTTTTGAACAACAACAAACCATGCATTTTTTAAGATTGTGAGAAAATGTTGAAGGTAGCCAATCCTATAGTTGTGATTAGTTAATAGTATTGTGATAGTGAAACGTCTAGCAAATATTTGGAATATTTTTAATAAGTAGAAAAAGGAGCAGTTCAGGAGAGTGACGATTAAATATAGAATATTCAACAATTACAACAAAAAATTATAATACATTCATAGGGGGGAACTACTTCAAAAAAATACAAGCGAAGGAACAATCTAAAGGGGAGTAGGACAACAAAAGGAATTATGAAAAAAAGGACGAAGCATATTCCCATCAAGTACCACTTCCTAAGAAGAACAAGTAGTTGAACTAAGTGTCAAGATAGAATACATTTCCATCAAGGAACAAGTTGTAGATACTTTTACCAAACCCCTTCCCAAAGAAACATCTGAATATCTCAGACATAAGATATGCGCGATATCCCTCTCATATTGTCAGAGAAGAAGCACAACTCAGAGGGAGTATACCTTTTCCATTGATTCCAAAGGGGGAGAATTGTATATGGGGGAGGGGGATAATTATAGATAGGGAGAATTTCAGACACAGGATAATTATTTCTATTTCTGGAAGATGATGTGTTTTTTATTACATGGTTTCCATTACTGAAAAGGGGGGAGATTGTTGAATAAATTATTGTCATTGATGTCAAAGGTAAGCAAGTATTCAAATATAAATGTGACTTTAATAAATATAAAAGTGGAAAAGTTAAGTGGAAGTGGAGTTTAGGTAAAAGTGGAGTAAACATGAAAGTGGATTTAAAAAAAAGGTAAAAGTGAAGGTGAAGTTTACGTAAAAGTGGAGTAAACATGAAAATGGATTAAAAAAGGTAAAAGTGAAAGTGCACATGGATTTAAAACCCATGGTGGTAGTTTACCCATGCTATGTTAAAAAGTGAATTAAAATAAAAAAAGGAGAAAATTAATTATTATTTAATAAAAGTCGTGAATTTTCATGTAAATCTTATGGCAACGTTTAAATGGAGAAGAGGGTTATGGGAAAGAATGTGTGTGGGTGAAAATGTAATATTCTTATGCATACCATTTGAGGAGTGGCGATTGAATATCATTCAAGGAGCAACAATTGAATATTAGCGAAGATCGGATCTATTGTTCTAGCAAATAAATTTGACATTCTAGCAAGAAAAACTGGTAAAGGTAGATCTAAGGCATAAGTAGAAGAAATAAGATCTAGTGAAGGAAGAACAAAATAAGAAGGAAAAAGCGTTGATCAGATCTAACAAAATCAAAAGAAGTGAGTGTCGATCCGATCTGGTGAAAGCAGAAGAAGTGAGTGCAGAGCATATTTGGTGAAAGAAAAAGTAATGAGTGCAGAGAAAATTGGTGAAGCCAGAAGAAACAAGAAGGCCAGTGAAAGAAATGCAAATGAATAAATTGTAATTAGGTTGGTTCCTACATAACAAACAACCATGAGGACTGGTGTCTCTTGTAGGTCAGTTTATACAAACAAAAAAGGGGATTGGTGTCTCATGTAGGTCAGTGCCTACAAACAACAAAGGGGATTGGTGTCTCTAGTAGGTCGGTTCCTACAAACAATAGAGGGCATCTGTGTCTCTTGTAGGTTGGTTCCTACAAAAAAAAGAGGGGATTGGTGTCTCCAGTAGGTTAGTGATTACAAACAATAGATGGGATCTATGTCTCCTGTAGGTTGGTGCCTAGAAACAATATAGGGGATCGGTGCCTACAAACAACGGAGGGAGTTGATGTCTCATGTAGGTCGATTCCTACAAAAAACAATGGGGATTGGTGTCTACAATAGGTTGGTGCCTACAAACATTTGTAACCGTAAATTGCTTCCTACAAATTTATAAAAAATAAGTTTTGTGGTTTTATCCCAAAAGGGTTTCCAAGTTAAATATTGTGTTATATGTTTGTTATATTTATGTGATTGCTTCATTATGGTTTATGAATGTTAAAAATAAAAATATATCCTTATACTAATTCACCCACCCCTCTTAGTATAAGTGTGTGCTCAACAGTTTGATCTTATTCTTCAGAGCACATAGTCTCAAAATCTTCAACTTTAAGCTAATCATCTATAACATTATTTCTCATAGGAGGTGGAACATGTGGTTCCACATTTCTCCTCAATAGTTGGGAATTAAAAGGCCTTCTAAATTGATTTTGATTTTGATTTTTGTATTGAAAATTAGGATTCATTTGTACTAGATTTTGCTAAGGAATTCTTTGTCCAATACATTGTGGAGCTGAACCAACTACCTAGTTTTAGTCTTGTAATTTTGTTAGAGAGAGCCCAAATTAGTTTAGTCATTTCTTCTATCTTCAATTCCCGATGATTAGAAGATGAGGCTTGGGATATGGATTCTTCTTTGTGTTCCTTTTTATTAGTATTTTCAATTTTAAGCCTAATTTTATGAGAGGCAACCATATTATACTCAATATCTACAACATCACTTTGCATTTGGTCTAAATTAATAAGTCTTCTCTCCCTTAACATAATATCAAAGTTAGGATCACGAGCCACTGCATAAGTAACCTTAGTTGTTGCTAGAGAATGTCTGATATCAGTGGGAATCCTATTGTACAATTTATTAGACATTTTTATTAAATTCTAATATGAATTCTCCATTTTCCCTTTTTAATGATGAAAATTCAACTAGGTGATATTTATGGTCTCTTTTATTTCCCCATTTGTTCGTGAAGCTGGTATGCAATATATTCCATGAATGAATAGAATTTGCAGGTAAATTTTTGAACCATTTTCTAGCATCACCTTTTAAACTTTGAACAAATATACACATATACACATCTTCATGTTCTATCACTAGGTTATTTGTATAGTCTTGAAATGAAACTATATGATCTTCTGTTGACATTTCATTTTCACCGTTGAATTTTAGAAGGATTTTTAAATAATTGTCGGGCATATCATGAAGATTTCATGGGAGAATGATGGATCTATATCTATAATTTACCTAAGGATTTGGAAGAGGTGGAGGTAATGGAATATTTTCTTCTCCTCTTCCTCCTCCCGTTCCAGCCATAATATGACTAAGGATTAAGTTTTTAGCTTCAGGAGAAAAGGGTTTCTATCAAAAAATATAGAATAAAATAAAGGGGATGATTTACTTCCACTTGATCTAGGAGTTTCATATTTTAAAAGATCTTCAGGTGAACCTTTTGGAGGAGTTATAAATTGAAGTCTATGCTCATTGTTGGATCATTATGTCATTGATGTAAATGGTTTGGTTTGATTGATGTCATTGGTTGATGTCAAGTAATTGATTGATATGATTCCCTTGATGAGAATGTTATATGTCCAAGTGGAAACCAATAGATGCAAAGGTAAACAAATGGATGAACTCCAAAGTGGTCCCCTTATGGTGAAAGCGCTCACGGGAAGACGCTTTGCGGATTGAGTTATCCTAGAAGAACGGTTGGAGGACCCATGCTCTCATTATTGTCTTATCATGATTGATAAGGTGTACAAATGGATGAAATCCAAAGTGGTTCCCTTATGGTGAAAGACCTCACGGGAAGACGCTTTATGGATTGAGTTATCCTAGAAGAATGGTTGGAGGACCCATGCTTGTATGAGGAATAACGAGATGAAGATCAAGGAAATTG
>JZKD02S2413737.1:203140-222035 GCA_000966675.3 Picea glauca
GATCATCCTTTTTGTGGATCAATGGAGAGCTTATTGTGGGAATATATTTTGGAGTATTGATGGAGAGCTTCTTGTGAGAGCTTCTTGAGCATTTTTGGTGTGGAACACTTGAGTATATTGAAGATATATAGGTTACTGAGGTAACCAAGGATATATAAGTCTAAATTTTGAGGAAAGTGAAGAAAAGAAGGCCGAAATGCAAGGAAGGATAAATTCTTTTGATGGTGCTTTCTAAGGTATGTTATTTACATGTCATCTCACCATTTTCTCTATAAATTGTTTTTTATAATTCTTCAAATCCTAAAATTGATATGAAAGTGAGAAAACATAGAAAAGTATCTATTGTTAAAAATTCAGCTTGTGGGTCGTTGTAATTTTGGAGTTACACTCCGTGGAAAATAGGATTTGTGGCTAGTCCTGAAACTAGTCAAAATTCAGTGTTTCGGGTAAAAATGTCATAAATTCTTCATAATAGATCCAAATTCAGTGAGACAAATTGTGTTGGTTATATTACAGTGTGTAGTATTCTCTGTAACAGTTTCAGATCTATTCAACAAATATTCCATGCAGGGAACATTCTACAAGGTCTCTCTCTAGAATAATCCAAAATTCAGTAAGGTATGCCATTTTTGCTATACCTCCTTTTCTGAGAGGTTACAAGTAGTGCCACTTGGAGGAATTTCATAAAACACATTGAAGAACATTATGTATCCGTTTCAGATCTTTATTTAGTACAGGTACAAAGTTATAATTATTTCAAGTTAGGGTTTTTGACTAATCCAAAACTAGTCATGGTTGAGACAAGCAGTTGATGAGTTGGCACATACGTGAGGTGTATAGTTGATGATGTTGGTACATATTGATGATTCATAGTTGATGAGTAGTTGACACATGATTTTTAAATACTTGGTACATGGTTGGATGCACTTGTTTATGGTACAGGTTGATTACAGGTTGGTGCATGGTTGATGCACTTGTTTATGGTACAGGTTGACTACAGGTTGGTACATGGTTGGATGCACTTGTTTATGGTACAGGTTGATTACAGATTGTTTGGCACAGGTTGGTGCATGGTTGATGCTCTTGTTTATGGTATATATTGATATCTGTTGAGGATTGTTGCCTCATCTCAGTTGGTGCTGAGAATGTAAGCTGAGTCTTGCACATAGAGCTGGTGCTCTTGTAGAGTTGTACTCTATTTAGTTGTTGTTGAAAAACCATCAGATTGAAGTCCATAATAAAAATAAAAATTGTACATACATCTTGTGTTCCTTGTGTTTCTTGTGGAGATGATTTGTTGATGATATATTGCTGATACATGTTGCTAATATGTATTTACATCTAACTGATTATTAATGACAACAATGAGTAATGAGTAAATGTCGAATTCTAACTAATGAGTTTTGTGTAAGAGGGAAGTTTTGGGA
The DNA here is from genome assembly GCA_000966675.3 of Picea glauca. Taxonomy (NCBI): domain Eukaryota; kingdom Viridiplantae; phylum Streptophyta; class Pinopsida; order Pinales; family Pinaceae; genus Picea; species Picea glauca. The sequence goes on from JZKD02S2413737.1 coordinate 204,568, forward strand.
AAAATATCCCCACACTCATTCACCCCCCCCTCTAAGTGTGGTAGGTGTGTCCAACAATTGGTATCAGAGCGGGCCAAAGCCAAATATAAGAAGGATATGATCAAATAAAAGATGATCATTTCTGATTCCATCAACAACCATTTGATTTCTCATGTTTCATCATTAAAAACCCCAAAGAAAATGATGGATGCCTTATCCCATCTATTTGAAGGTAAGAACATCGATCAGAAAATGACCTTGAGGACACAACTCAAGAATGTAGAGGTAAAAAATTCAAAAACCATACAATCCTACTTCACAAGAGTGTGCCAGATTAAATAAAAACCTAAAGCTATTGGAGACTTAGTCAAAGAAGCTGAGGTAATGATGACCACATTAAATGGTCTTCCAAATTCTTGGGAATCCTTCATCCAAGAAATATTCGCTAGAATAAAGTTAACTAAGTTCAACAAGTTGTGGGAAGAATGTACTCAAGGAGAAGCCACATTAGAGGCAAGAAAGGAAAAGATAGAGAAAAATGAATATCAAGGACTAACAATCCATACAAGAAAAGGAAAGAACAAGAAAGAAGTTCACTCTCACAAAATATTTCAAAATTCTCATAAAAGACAAGATTCTCATAAATATCTCTCAAGCTTCAGATGCTTCATTTTCCAGAAGATGGGACATATTGCAAGAAATTGTCCCCAAGAAAAAGAACAAGATAAAACCAAGAATTTTAAAAGGCATCATGCCCATTTCATAGGAGAATATGAACCTAATCGGAAAAGAACAAAACAAGATGATCCATATGAACTATATCTTCTCTGATATAGGACTTAGCACTTTCGAAGCACTTGATTCATATAAAGTGATATTGATAGCTATATCTAATTTCCTTCTACATTAAAACTTTAGAAAGTAAAAGAGCTAGAGTATTGTTGCACCATGAGGGTCAAGTACAAGTTGTGAAGAAGTATCATTATTCATCCAGACATTATACAAATCAAGGGAGCATAATGAAAAATGCACGCTCCAGGTATGCACCCTTCATATTTGATTTTAGTTTTAAGTTTATTAACATTAGATTTTATGCATTTTTTTTTTATCTTAGCTTGTTGGATCATTATGCCTAGTATGAGAATCCAAAAATGTGTCATTTAAAATCAAGAAACAATTTATGTTCTCGGGGGTGGCATATGTAAATGCCTATGGTTGGGTGACAATGATGTGACATTGTCTATGGTAAAGAGAGCACATTAGAATATAACTCACAATTTTTTATAGTTTCATGATGAGAAGACCTGACCAATGGATAATGAAGCCACCTTGACAGGAAGAAAAATTCGTTTGAATTCTGACTCATTTTTTCATATTAATACTTGGTATCCAAAACCTAGTATATCTTGCAGAGACTCTAAGGTTATTGTAGACTCAGGAGAAGTCAAGGCTCAGAGGGAGAATGAAAAGTTAGTAGCGCCAGAAGGTTCTACCTAGAACCATTGCAGTAATGAGGAAGAGACCAATATGGTCCCATAACAATTTGTAGGATGAAAATACATATAGCATTAATGAGTCGTATCATGAGGAGCATATGGATCCACCAATGGTGAGGCAGGTGGCCCCACCAAGTACCAGCTCAGAAGGAGCTAGAATTTAGAGGGAGTCAACCCTCATGATCTAGTAAGGAGGAGCAGCCTCCCCATGACCATTCATATAGATGTAGAAATCTTGATTTGTGTCTAGAGGATTATCCCAACAAGAGGGAGAAGACTATGACGAGACACTTTCTCCAATAATCAAAAGAAGTATATATAGAACAAACATGATTCATTAAAATAATTCGACATAGTATGAGATTCATAGGGAGCAGGTATGGAAATCCATGTATTTGGGATTGAGTTATATCCAGTGCCAGTTGGTGTAGTACATGAGTTGGTCCATGGAGACATGACTACAATAGAAAAATTGAGTTACCTCTAGAGAAAGAGGATAAGCTACCCTCAGTATCATTTATTGAGTCACTCTCAATTTCAGATGAAGTTGTTATCATGATAGAGTAGAGGATCTACTCTTAGATTTCAACAACCATAATGAGAATGGAAAAATCATTCTCATCTTTAGAGATGATGCAAGGGAAGAGTCCCAGTCCTAGAGGAACAATTGCAAAAAGAGTAGAGAAAATACTCTCAAGAAGTGAGACAAAAAGTTCTTTGTAGAAAGCACATAGAGCTAGCACATGATTGTGTAGATTGAGTTGCAGTTGAGCAAGTGTACCAGTTGGTACAATGTGATGTGAAAATTTGGTTTGAAGAACACGAGTGTTATCACTGAAATTTCATCCGCACATGGTTACAAGAACTCAGCATCGTCAAAACAGTGATGAAGTCATTCATGGCCCTGAATTAATATCACAACATTCAAAAAAGGTCAAAAACTATACAAAGTAGTGAAAAATTGAAGAGCGCTTTGCAGACATTGGGCGCGCACATGCATGCGTGGAACAGGAATGTAGAACTCGCGCACAGGTGCACGATGCGGGACTGTTAGTGCAAAAAGCCACGCACCTGCTAAACGACACATTTATGGAAGTGGTCGGCCTCCCAACCACTTATGGTTCAGCTCCCAAGCCGATTTGACCCTCAAATCAGGGATGGATCCGACTGGTGGGCTGGTCAAAGACCTAATAATGCCCTCAATAGCCTCTTTTCACACTACAAAGCAGTTAAACAATAACCCAAAGCAATGCTATAAAAAGCCATGAATGCACCTCATTTTCTCAAGGAATTCAAAGTAATGTTATGCTACCTATATTGCTTCAAGGATTCCATCCTTGGCAAAAACACATTGGCACCATTACATTGGACAATCCACCTCACCATTGAGTGGATTTGTAAAGAGTTATTTCATCACCATTTTCATTTTCTTTTGTTGTAAGAAGAGCTAGCTAGTGAGGGTCCAAGAGCCTTCCCTTGGAGGAAGAAGGGATTCATAGTCCCCTTTCTTCTTGGTGATTTGTTTTCATCAATAGATCAACCTCAAACATTGGTGACATGGGTCTTTTGGTTCTTTTTGTTTCTATGTCCCTATGCTCATGATTTTAATTTTTATTGCATCTATTAGTTTAATTCTTAATTGTAGTTTCTGTTTTCTTTCCCTAACTCTTTTCTCTATAGCTGTCCTGCTCAGCAAACCCAACTGATCTTGCAAGCACCTCCATTTTGCTCACCAAGGTGACGAAGGAGGCGCAACAAATTGGCGACTCCACTGGGGAAAGGTATCAATTTCCTACCTCATTTGGGTTTATTTTTCTCTTCTTTTAGTTTTTTTAACTTGCAGGTTCACTAATCGGCCTAAGCCGACCTGCCAACCAGCCAATTCCAAGTTGAATTGGGAGAAATCCATTCGGATTTTTCATTCTTGGTCATGCGCCACATATGCGTGGGTTTTTCAGCCCACAGATGCACATCGTGCACCCAGACGCTTTATTCACAGTTTTGTTCTGTGCACATGCACTTTTTAACTTGTCTCTGCTCGCGCGCATGCACTCTGTGCACCTCTGTCTCCACTGAGACCCGTGCATTTGTTCAAAAATTCAAATTGTAAAGTTGTTGAGATGTGGGGAAGGCAATTTGCCTTCTTAAAAATGATGTCGAGCATGTTTTAAAGCTGCACCACACTTAGTCCCCTCATCATATAAAGGGGTTAGTCAAACACACATAGGCACTTAGGAAGATAAAATCAATTTTCCTTCTTTGCTTTTTGCCACATGGATGGCTTGTTTTGACTTATAATATAAGTTGGAAATCATTTTTAATCACATTTAACTTACATTGGGACTAGAAGTTGAGTAACAATCACTTATTATGCTCTTCTCTCGTGCCTCCAAGTGACCTTAAGAATCAGAAAAGGATTGTGAAATGATTTCATCTCCCTTAACAAAGTTTAAAACCTTTAGGTGGAGGACAAAGGCCCTTCTTGGGACCCCTCTTAAGTTTCTTTTTTCAAACACATCTTAAAATTGTAACGGGACCATACATGCCCACATGCTACAAAGATAGGATAGTGCTTGAAGTTTACTTTCTTAGATCAAAACACTAGGAGAGTTTAAAGGTTTTGTAATGGGCCCATACATGCCCATGTGTTCAATCTAGGATAGTTTTAAGCTTTTCTTATATTACATCACAATAGGGAGTTAAAGGATAGTAACAGACCCACATGTCCACATGCTAGCTTCCTAGGGCTTTTGAATTATGCAAGGTTGTACCAAAGACACTTAGTTAATTAGGTAATCAACACTTGTAAGGACCAAGCAAAGTCCACATGCAGCAAGGTGACATCTAATTCACTAAAAATTGGCACACTTTCACTCACACACAAAAGTCACTTATCACTCACATAGCTTCTTCTTGAAAATGTGGAGGCCAAAGTAAGTTTCCTTCATAAGGATTCTGAAAATACCCCACCCTTTTCTTGACGAGACTATCCACTCCCATTTTAATTTAATGAGGGTGGTTCACACCCCCATCCTCTCAAAACAACTCCATCTAAAATATTTTTAAAAACCCACTAAGTTTTCCTCTACAAGAGGTGCCAAAAGAAATTTTTTAGTCTAGGTAGGATTTCAGGGATAAGCATCCAAATAAATCCTCGTTATCTGGTTCTCTCATTTTCAAAACAATAGCAGTTGTCAAATAGGGAATTGAAAATCCTCCAAGTCAAGTGTTCCAATTACCATAAGGCAGGGGGATACCCATGAAGGTTTTAAGGCCGAGGTCCAGTTGTTCTGTGCATCCCCCCTTGAGGCACCCACCTCTTGGAAGGGATCCAGCCCGTGACCCATTTCTTAGGCCGAAAATCTAAATGTCGCACTTTGACCGAGGTACCTAGTGAACAAAATTAGGACATCTACCCAGGTGGCAATTGTGGGCTGCAATTGCACCTTGATTGGATTTTGTGTGGCTATTGGGAAGTATTGCCAGCTCTTTCAAGATATTCCCCCTTTACCCCTCATTATAACCAATTATTTCATCCTTCACGAGTGTCTCTTCTGGTGGCTTCAAACCCCACTATTGAGTACTATTGGAAGGTCCAGTGCTATTTGAGAGGAAGGACGTTACGTCTTCTAGGACACGAGCATTTGTTTTCTTTTGATTCCCCACGTGGAAAAAAACCATTTACCCATATGTATGCTTCTTTGTCAAAACATTTTATGTATGATGCATCTCTGATTACAGTTTGATTTGGATATATATATTGTGTAACACTCACCATAAAGGCTCTTGTTTCTATAGTACTCTCACCATCATTTGCACACATTCACGCAGCTAGTTGGACATCATAGGGGACCCATAGAACCCCCATTGATCACGGTGCTTGCTCAACCTCCCTCCTATCTTAGGGGGAGTGTCTGGTCTTGCCCACTCATCGACACTACCTTCACACACTCCTCTGAGTGCTACTGTTTTAGGATCATCTTTGCTTGGTTCTACATTACTTGGGTCCACTTCCCAAGGTCATCCGTCCACTCGCTCTCCTTTACACGGAAGTGGGGGACCAACTTCCTCTCAAAGGGGAAGTACCAACCCACCTAGCCCCTCTCAAGGGTCAGGTTCACAACACACTCACACCATGGCAGGAACTAATCCTACACCCACACTCTTGATGCCATATTTGGCCTCTCTTAACATACCGGATCTCACCAAACTTACCAATGATCCTATATTGCATGACCCCACTTGGCCTGCAATGCCCACCAAACTACCTTCGAACATACCAAAGTTTGAAGGAAAGGCAGGGGATGACCCTACCAACCATGTCATGACCTTTCACCTATGGTGCTCTTCCAATAGCATCATGGATGATTCCATTAGATTACGCTTATTTCAACGCACACTTACTAGCCCATCAACCAAATGGTATGTAGATGAGAAGTTTGGGTCCCATAAAACTTTCGAGTCCTTGGCCAAAGCCTTCTTGACTTTATTCCAATTACCAATATGCCACGACAATGGTCTCGAACTACTATCTAACTTCAAACAAACCTCAGCCACACATATCGCTAATCACATTCACGAGTGGCGTAGGCGACGTAGTTTATGCAAAGAGGAAACCACCAAGCAACAATGTGTTGATTGATTTCTTCGATCACTTGTCTCTCTCCTTGGTAAGGATGTAGCTTCCACTTTCCCTCAGTCAGAAGAGGAAGCCATCAGTAAAGCTCAACAATATGACCTCATCTATTCATAATTAGGGTACTTATACACGGTACTTCCTGACCTTCCAAAACCTGTGCCATTTGGCCAAGACAAACCTGGGATGTCTCATTCAGTAGACAGACTGATTGGTACCACCACTCATCATGGTCCACAACCCCAACCACCACTGATGTATGGAACCCCTCAATACCCACTAGCATACAGGGGAACTCCTTATTACCCCCCACCACCTTATCAACAACCATACCCTGTTGCTATACCGCTACCCACTAGTGGACCACCGCCGACACCCCCCATACATCCGCCTATTCCAACGAGTTCTGGTACCCCTTCTACCTCAGCCTATAGTACCAGTGAAAGCACCATGCCTTCCTATGTACCTTATGGCTCATTACCCCCACAAAATCTGTATTTTCCATTTCTTGGTCCACCACAACCCATGGCTCCCCCACATCCTCATGCTGGGGTAAATTTCATTCAACCTTCTCCCATTCAACAATATCAAAATTTTGAACAACTGAATACAGCCAATCCGATCCACCCTTCGAACAATAATAGAAAAAAAGGATGAAGCAGGAAAAAAACTAACCCAGGACAAGGCGAAAATCCACCCCAACAGAACCAACCTACTGGGGGCAACTAGAACCAGGGGAATTAGAACCCCCAAGGGGGCAATAATAATAATAAATGCCAAGGGAGAAATAATGTTAAAACCATCTTCCCTTGTGCCCTTTGTCGTGAGTTCGGCCATTACACTCACCATTTCCCCTAAATCCCTGATTTCAAATGGTTGAAAGACTCTAGCAGTCTTCCTCATCCTCCAGCACCACCTGCCCCTCAGCAACAGGCACCACAACAATACGTGCAACAACCCCCTCCTGCTGTACTACAAAATCCTATCCCACATCAAGGTGTGATAAATACCCAGCAGGACACACAACATCCCCCACCTTAGGGGGGACAATACCTCAACCCCAACAATCCAGCAGATCATACAATTCTCCTCACAAGTGAGGAATAAATCCTTCTGCAAACATGTACTTGTCAGTATCATGCATCCGCTGAGTCTCCTCCCATACCTCCCGAGACAAACCCTACACCAACGAGACCCCCATTGGTGATCCCTCGCCCTTTCGTCAAACCACCGCTTCACATCCATCGCATCCCATTGTGAAGGAATGTCCACAACCCACAGGCTAGGGCAACTCATAACTATAGTTTGGTAGATGACTTAGCGCAATCCCCGGCTGCCATGTCAGTCCTGGAAGTCCTACAAACTTGTCCTACTCAGCTAAAATCATTTATTTCCTCCTTAGGGGCAATCGACCCCATCGATACCCGACTCAACACCTTTGATCTTGACAGTGGAGAACCTCATCTTCTCGCCTTGATCACCTTTCAAATACCAGTCAAAATATGGAACATCACAGTTCATCGATGTATCATTGATGAAGGTGAATCTACATGCATTATGTCCAAAACGGTATGGCAAAAACTTGGTTCCCCAGAACTCATACCCTCTGCCATCACATTACGAGCTTATGACAGATGACCATCCTCTCCTGAAGGGCTCTTTCAAAATGTCCCCATTGAACTTGGGGGAAAGACTATTCTCATTGACATAGAAGTTATTGATGCTCCACTCGATTACAATATCCTGTTCGTTCGTAGCTACATGTACGCTATGAAGGCAGTGGCATCTTCCATCTTTCAGAAAATGATGTTCCCCCACAACGGGAAGATCATCACCATTGACCTGGTTTCCCATTACGAACCTAACCCCTTTGCCAACCTCGATAACATTCTCTCTCTCATCCAGACCAACCACGATACATACCCCCTCGTAGAAATGGGTCCTGGAATTTTCAAAGACCCCTCATTGTTAGGAACTTACCATGGAGCACCACCGATCCTTCTTCCTTCCAATCAAGTATATGTCGTATCATCTAACAGAACTCACACAGAATATGCTCTTCCTCCTCAAGGATTCAGTCATTCCTGACATCCCAATAGTCATAGAAACACTCCCGCCGGAGCCTCTTGTGCACTCATCGACCTCAATAGTCCACGAATCCACTCAAGGGCATAGTCCCGTTTGGGAGACAGTTCCCCAACCCCTCACTCAAATTCCCTTATTTTACCCTCCACTAGGTATCGAAGCTTTTTAGGTAGCTGCAATGCTCATGCTACCTAACATGGTGTTAGCAATCCCAATTTGGTATTTACACCCACCAGAGATGGTCCCTCGACTATCCCTTCCCCCCCAGGAAGGAATCCCCATGATGATTCCCATCCTTACCCTCACCATCCCCCCACTCAATAACCCCCTTGCTACAGCTGGGGGCATAAGAAAGAAGAAAGAGCACACCACTCCACTTCCTCCACGCATCCCACCACCCTGCACACTATGTGAGAAAGAGGGCCACCAAACTAACAATTGTCCCTCACTACCTGAATTACGAAATTTGATCCCCTCAATCCAACTCCCCCAACACCCGCCACTACTGCTAGTCCTGCCACTACCACCCACCCTTCCAATAGTAAAGGATTGAGGACCAAATACGCTTGTGCTATCTATTCAGAGTATGGCCATTATACCCATCACTGCCCAGCTCTACCACGTTTTTGGCAGACATTAGCCGCAGTACGCCAAAACTTTCAGGACAACCCCATTCCTACTACGTCCTCCTCAACCAACATCACTAACATCCGATATGTCACCACTTCGGTCAATGAACGGATGAGATGACCATGCTCTCTCTGTGATTCATTAGCTCATTTTACATACCAGTGTCCTATGATCCATGAATATAGGCAACATCAATAAACTCTACTTCAACGACCCACCGAGTCACTAGTTGACCTTCCCTCACCACCAACAACTCTTCATGTCGTTTCCCCCGAACCCGAGGCTCTTCCAATGCCCCCATGGTTCTTAGAGGACATATCTGAGGATGCAATCCCCAACCCCCCCAATTCTCTCGCTCACTTCCCATTGGAGACTTTACACCCAACTACTACGGGTACTCCTTAATACTTTGATATCTGGTTTATGGCAAGCGAATCATCGCCAACTCCTCCCATTCTTCCCCCTTCTGTTTCATCACCAGGGGGCAGCCATACATCAACCATAACCGATATCCCTCTTCATGACCCCTTGTATTCTCGTCACTTTCAGTGTGACAAGGAAATACTAGAAGAGATAAACCACCCTCATCCAGTCATCACTGCCGGCCCATTTTGTAAATGGGGCATTGACTTCATGACTTGTAATCCCCCCTCCAGCAATGGTCACAAATACATTATTGTCGTAGTTGATTACTTCACCAAATGGGCAGAAACTATGCCCACCTTCAACAATACCGCTGACACTGTAGCATGTTTTTTCTTTAACCACGCCATCTCTCACTTTGGAGTACCACTCCAACTTGTGTCAGATCATGGGAAGCACTTTGAGAATGAGATCTTCATCGAACTCTCATCTCGGTTAGGCTTCTCTCACGAGTTTTCCTCTCCATATTATCCTCAATCTAACGGACATGTCGAAGCCATTAACAAGGTTCTCAAGACCATGTTGCAGCACATGGTTAATAAACATAAGACCAATTGGCATCATCTATTGTTTTCCGCGCTATGGGATTACCGTACGGTGGTGAAAACCGTTACTGGTTTCACCCCATTTCATCTAGTTCATGGAGTCGAGGCTACTCTTGCCATAGAGTGCGAAATTCCTACCCTACGCACCACAATTGAGCTTTTACCTAACACTGCTCCAATGGAGCAACGCTTGCTGAACTTAGAGTCTCTGTATGAAGATCATCGATCTTTGTTACAAAACAATGAGGCAGCTAAAAAATGATCAAAGGCTACCTTTGATCGACATGTCAACCTTCGCTCATTCCGCGAAGGAAAACTCATCCTTGCCTATGATATCGCTCATGATACCTTTGGCCATGGAAAATTTGAGTCACTATGGCATGGCCCATACATCATTCAACATTGCCTCACGAAAGGTGCATACATTTTGGCCTCTCCTGAAGGCCTCTCTCTCAAAGAGCCCGTCAACGGGTTATACTTAAAGAAATTTTATTCTGAAAAGTAGTCATTCTACTTTAGGTTATTTTCTTTTTTAGTGTTTTTAATCTTTGTTCTCCTTCCCTCACATATAAACTATCATTTATTCTCTTGACAGATGCCTCAACCACCATCCTACCACATCGGCTACGCCGACAGCGCCAGCCGTTGGACACAAAATCTTGCTTCGGCCGTTTGGGCTCTCTACACCCCCTCACATGAAATGCTCCATTCGAGCGACATATGTTTGGGTTCAACAACCAACAACCAAGCCAAATATATTGCCATCATTGGCCTCCTGGCCGATGACCAACATCATGATATTCGTCACCTCAGCGTCTTCCTCGACTCTCAACTAGTCGGTCTCCAGCTCAGCAATGTGTACCGCATACGCGATCCATGCCTCTTTCACAAATACCTGCAGGTTAGGCTGTTATCTTGACATTTTGATTCCATTACATTTACACATATTCCAAGACAATTGAATCAAATAACAGATCACATAGCTAACATGGTGTTAGATTGGCATATATCACATCAAGCTACACACACATAAACATATCACAAAACCTGTCACAACATATATATAGAATGAACGTAATCAACTCATCAGCAAAAACATGTAGACAACACATGGATCTTAAATATGTATACTCATGTATATATAAAGGCCCATCAGGCCATCCGAATGTTTACATACAAAAATACATGTATCCGTAGGCCAATGCAGCACCTCGGTACAAAATGGGCTCACCAGCCTATATACAACAAAAAAAGATATACATCATGCACCACTCATGGTGCCTCTATCGTGCCACCACCTGCTCCTCCCTCAGGAAGTGGTGGCCCACCACCACCTGCCCCAGGTGGTGGTGGTCCACCCCCTACAGGACCCTCCTGCCCCGGCGGCAGGCGTCCACTCGTCATCGCAGCAACCACTGCTGCTCGTCACACTATGGACTGCCATGGCAGCGGTACCCCCACACACTGCTCCAGGAAACTCTCGTCCTAGATGCGTGACCACATTCCCTCAGGCACATCCTGTAAAACCATCTCTAGACAACGACGTATATCATCAAAATCCACTCTGGTCGCCATCGGAGGAGCGTGTGATGGCCTTGCACCCAGGTCATCAAACCGACACCTCCTCGCTGCCCTCTCTGGCTTAGATGGTCACCCCGCGACATCCTCCTGTCGACGTCTCTCTCCCCGCGGCAGTCTCTCCGGCTCCCGACGAGCCGACGCTCTCTGCAACTCTACCTCGCACCCACGAGGTGCCACATCTATACATACAAACAAACAACAGATAATATCAACATCTATATCATAAACATATGGACAACTATCTTAAAAAATATGCAAACATACATATCTACATCATCAATCAACATACCTCGATGATCAAAAACCTCCCCAAGAGGTAGCACCATATCCGAATCATCCTGAAAGTCCACCCCGGCATAGGGGTACCGCAAAATCACCTGTGGCATCTGCCGCCATACCTGCACTACCTCTGCCGAAAATAAGTGGCCCCCTTTGCCCCCACCATGGCGAAGCAATACAGTCGACCACCACCTCAACTGTGGCTCGCACGCCCCAGGCGCACCCAATAGAATCCTAGGGCGCAACATCGACACCCTCTCTAGAAACCAGGCCATGAGGATGGACCCAAAGGCAAACTCCCCCGTACCCATACACCGATAGTGGTCCAACTGTCCCACCATCCTTGCATGTAGCGTCAGCCCCCAGGCAAAACGCTCACTAGCCAATACTCTCTCCAGCACCAGAAGCTGGCCACCGCTAATCTGTTGGGTCTCCAGTGACCCATATACCTACACAATCATCGCTACTATATAGCGATACACCAGGGAATCGATCGACGGTATTCTCACCATTGTCCCGGACATAAAGTTCTGCCCAGAACAATATCTCCAGCCAATAGTCACAAGCAATGTATCCCTCGGCAGCACCGGCTCCGCCGGTAGGGGCGTTCCCCGAAATGGGAGCCCAGTCAAGAAATATATATCCTCCACCGTAGTGAAGGGGATATGCTCTCCTCACATGAGGAAGCAGTGGAGTTCAGGACTCCACATCTGAATCAAAAACTACAGGAGATACTCCTGCGCCCATATCTGTGGGCACTCAAAGAACTTTAGCAACCCACAGGTCGCCAAAGTCGCATGCACACTGGGCTCTTTAATAGCCATGAAATCTCATAGCTGAGACCAGTCTCTCTCTCACCAACCTACTGGAATCATCACAAACTTCCACCTGCAGACACAACACAGAGTCATATATCAGCTCGCGAAACCATCACATCATAAAAAAGACTCATTTTATACACTTCAACCTTGCCTCCTAGGCGCAGTTTTTTCACCCACATGCACGCACACATGCACGCCTTTTAACTACACAGGTGCGCATCAATGCACACCTATTTTCTTCACAGGCGCGCTCCCAGACACACCTGTTCACCATACAGGAGCGCACAACTGCGCGTCTGTTCAACCTACAGACGCGCACTTGTGCGCGCCTATTCACCCAACAGGAGCGCCCTTAAAGCGTGCCTTAAATCCCCTCTATCGCGCCCCCATGTGCATATATCTGGTGGGTAGGCACGTACATGTGCATGCCTATTAATGGATCACCCACGCATGTGGGGCCCATACCCCATAAATACCTCTTTATGGCCCTTCGTACAGCCCCTGCCCAAAAATTGAAATCCTATTTCTATGCAGGATGATCAGACCACTAACCTGATACTCATAGATCCTCAATCGGATACCTCGTCCTCTCTGAATCTCACAATATCCTTTGAAAAATGCTCGTCCAGTCACTATTGCAGCAGGTACAAATGAGGTGGCAATGTGGGCCCTACAGCTATATATAGGCCTTTTTTCCAAACTTCCACTCACCATTCCGGGAGCCCACGGTGTCCATTTATCAATCCGTCTTCAGCCACGAGATCAACATCCCATCATCTACATCATAGCAGCCCCTGGGCCTCTTTTCATCCTGAGCCCCTGGGGCACCTTTTTTCATACCATTGGTCAGGTACGCATACGCATATTCACGCTTATCCAATACATGCTCATATCTTAGATTCTCTTTAGATATTGTTCACTTCAGGTATTTGGTTTTTATGTGTGTAGGTACTTGATCAACATACATCGACACAACCTCTTCAGGTATATACTCAGCACTGGCATGTATTCTTTCCCTCTGTATTGCACTTACATTTCCAGTCACACCCTCTGACATTTACCTCTAGGATCCTCATTCCTAGCTCGACAGTATCCATACCTCCATTTGCATCTTCGGTACTATCACCCGGTAGCATTCTTACCCACATGAGTCGTCCCATTTATAACACCTTTTGGCACTTCTGACACTCATGCTGTTTTTCACAACCCTTTAGGGATGGGAGTCCCAATAGTATTACATCATGTTGCGAATTAGCCACATACTCCTTCTCCTCATTTTTCTAGCTTTCCCACAGGACTCCCAGATTATCTCTTCATGGTTCTATTTTTGACTGCACCTTCGTAGTATCATGAGCCTTCCATTTCCTCCACAAACAGTTTGCCCACCTGCAAATTTCCCTTCATTCCATTTACCTCATACAGAAACCCACCCATGGGGCCCCCACCCTTCACCAATTCTCCGAGCACATTGCACCCTACCCGGGCCAACCATTTTACACTGGGGCACCCGTTTTTGTATTTGTACACTTTTCCCAACAATATTCTTTATTTATTGTACAAACGCCTTTTGTTTCCAACAATTATATTCCCTTCATTTTGTCGTCACCTCTGGCGACCCTTTTTCCCTATTATGGAAAAACGCAACCCATGTCACCCTTGGTTGGGGCACCACTTACCATTTACCCTTGCCAGCATCATCCATATCTTCAGAGTACCCACAGGCTACTTACCTCTGCTCTCTGAATTTGTTCACCTTGTCCCGCCTCTGGCACAACTTATTCCCGGTCTTGTTGTCCCCCTGACACTCGACCTCGTCAAATGGTTGCGGCCACTTTTTATTTCATACATCCTCCAACCAAGGGAAGTATTGAGTCTTACCACATCTTGACTTCGTCCATGTACCTATGCCACTTCCTCACCTCACTTAGTAGATTTCATGAAGCCATTTGTTTTGGGGAGTCGCGTCCCCCTTTTTGTCGACATCAGCACAGTTTTCCAGAAGGGCGACAGTATCTTGATTCTCATTATCCACTCAATGAGAGATCTCGAACGGCACAGGGTGAAACACCATTGCTCCCTACTTTCATTGACCCCCATAACATTCGATGCCAACACTTTCTCATGTTACGGTGGGTCTTACTTTGCGACTATTGCAGTTCATTCTTTCATTTGCTGAAGACCTCTGAACTTGGAGGGGCTATCAATGCCCACATCATCGCTGGTACTTATTACCACGATCACTGCCTACTATTCAGAGTATGTTCATTTGCAGAATTGTCTTCTGCCTTTATCACAACTGCCCCCGAGGGCATTGCAGTTGTCTACACCAACACTTCAGTCATCGTTTTTCAGAGTTACATCACACGAGCATGGGGCATGCCTGCCTCGTTTGTAAACAGTTTTCTATTTTATACACCTCATGGAAGGTCGGGTCCTACCCATTTCTTTTTTCTCCAACAGATCACTCTGAGCGATCCCACTATTTCTTCATATTACAACAACATTCTCAGTAGAATAAACATTGATGTATTTCGGCTATACATATGCTCCTAACCTCATCCATCAGGGGGCATCTGTTATCACTGAAATTTCGTCCGCACATGGTTACATGAACTTAGCATCGTCAAAATAGTGATGAAGTCATTCAAGGCCCTGAATTAATATCACAGCATTCAAAAAGGGTCAAAAACTATACAAAGTAGTGAAAAATTGAAGAGCGCTTTGCAGAAATTGGGCATGCGCGCGCATGCATGGAACAGGAATGTAGAACTCGCGCACAGGCGCACGATGCATGAATGTTAGCGCAAAAAGCCGCGCACCTATTAAACGACGCATTTATGGAAGTGGTCAGCCTCCCAACCACTTATGGTTTAGCTCCCAAGCCGATTTGACCCTCAGATCTGGGTTGGATCCGACTGGTGGGCTGGTCAAAGACCTAATAATTCCCTAAATAGCCTCTTTTCACACTACAAAGTAGTTAAACAATAACCCAAAGCAATGCTATAAAAAACCATGAATGCACCTCATTTTCTCAAGGAATTCAAAGTAATGTTATGCTGCCTATATTGCTTTAAGGACTCCATCCTTGGCAAAAACACATTGGCACCATTACATTGGACAATCCACCTCACCATTGAGTGGATTTGTAAAGAGTTCTTTCATCACCATTTTCATTTTCTTTTGTTGTAAGAAGAGATAGCTAGTGAGGGTCCAAGAGCCTTCCCTTGGAGGAAGAAGGGACTCATAGTCCCCTTTCTTCTTGGTGCTTTGTTTTCATCAATAGATCAGCCTCAAACATTGGTGACATGGGTCTTTTGGTTCTTTTTGTTTCTATGTCCCTATGCTCATGATTTTAATTTTTATTGCATCTATTAGTTTAATTCTTAATCGTAGTTTATGTTTTCTTTCGCTAACTTTTTTCTCTACAACTGTCTTGCTCAGTAGACCCAACTGAGCTTGCAAACACCTCCATTTTCTCACCAAGGTGACGAAGGAGGCGCAACAACGAGAACATATAAATTTTTTGTAATGAAAGAAATTTTCACCTAAATATGGAAAGAGATGTGATGATGTACTTAAAGAGTACGATTGGTCATGGACCCAGATATATCTTGGAGTGTGAGATAAGATTGAAAATTCACATTGGACAAGCAACATCATAGAATAGAAAAGTACATCTGAATGTTGCTTTAGTAAGGGATCAGTTGTGATATCATGACTTAGTGAGAAGTAGACCTATATGTGTTGGGCCCCAACAACTCCCCCTAAATTTTTACAAAATTTAAAGGGCCCCCATTAGAATCTTGATAATTATGATGAGCTACAAAATCAACATTTTCAAATAGTTCCATACCTTGTCTTGCTTTGAGACAAACTTAAGACATTCACTATACTATGAGACATTCATTACAAGAGTATATGTCAAAATTTAGAAATGAGCATAGAAATCTCAATTTAAACAAAAATGTTAATTTTTATCAACTGCTTATTTTCGTTTAAATTATGATTATGTGTTCTTTCTTTTGCTCATTAGCAAGTTTGACTATTTTGAATAATGTATTCAATACTTCATCAAATAATATCTTGGTTGGTTTCTCATTTTCATGAAATCATTTGGTGATATTAATTAATTAAATTCTTTTTTCATTTTGCATCTCATTTCAAAATAATAATAATAATAAATAAATAAAGAATTATCTATCATTTGTTTGATTTTGTAAAAAACCAAAAATTAATATTTTTCTCTTCTCCATTAACTTGAATATTCTAGAATTTTAAGATCATATTTAAAACGAAATTATAAACAATGTTTGTTTAGAACTTATAGTTAGTTTAAATTCATTTTTTATTTTATTGTTCTAGATTTTGTTTTATTCACAATTTTTAGGTTATTAATTTAGGTATTTTTTTTGTTTCACAGGTTTCTATTATCAAATATTTGATACGGATCTGATCATGGATTTATTTTATTATACAAATAAGTTCAATATGATTGATCCAAAAATAATATTGGATTGCTACAAATAATTTAATGAGCAACAACAGATAAAATTTGGAAAGGCGTCAAGATTAGATAGACAATTTTGCAGGACTGATTGCAGCCAAACCGTGAGGAATTTGAAGAAACGGTTGAAAACCCAGAACCCAAATGGACCCATTTACCTTCCGCATAAAAAAATTCCCCAAAAAATTCATGATTTGAGAAATATTGATGTCTCTTTACAAGACAAATTTCAGGTGGTGAAAATTAATAGTGACGCCCAGACTGTTCATTCATTGTATAAATATATGAGAAAGTTCAGAGCCAGGGATCCAAGAAATGGATAGGAGGATTTTAATCCTTTCTCTTTTGTATATTATTTATTTTGTAAAATTTTCTTCTTTTCAAATGGAGTAACGGATGGTTGGAATCTTTGGGAGAATGGACAAGTATTTTCAAAGAAGAATATGGAATTCCAGGTTGCTTAATGGCTTTTGTCCTGTGAGTAAAATG
>JZKD02S2413737.1:222045-245808 GCA_000966675.3 Picea glauca
CTTTCTCTTTTGTATATTATTTATTTTGTAAACTTTTCTTCTTTTCAAATGGAGTAACAGATGGTTGGAATCTTTGGAAGAATGGACGAGTATTTTCAAAGAAGAATATGGAATTCCAGGTTGCTTAATGGCTTTTGTCCTGTGAGTAAAATGGTTTTATTTTCATTATAATATCTTTATATTCTTTGAATAATTGATTATGCATTGATTTAAATTAGCTTTAGTCTATTTTATCAATACATGGTTAATTTTTATCATTTATGTATTAATTTTTTCAATCTTTAAGAGTCTATTATCTTAAAAATTCTTCCAAGACTACAATATGGGCATGTGATTTTGAGAAAGAACATGGGAAATAAATTCATCTTTGGATTTATACCTATTTGATGCTTATTCCATTTTGTTCTTTCATTATTGTTGTATTATGAGAATGTTATTATGGTTGATTTTAGCTTTATCTTGTCATCATATGGTGTTTTCATACTCTTAAATATTATATGTTGTCCATAATTTCTTATTCCATTTTTATGTGTGATAAATCGATCATTTGATTATTGTAGAATTTATTTATAATGTTAAATGATGGATAATATCAATATTCATAACTGAGTTTTCTTTCGTTCTTAAATATTGATTATCTTAAGATCACATGATTTTTAATTAGTTGTCATCCTATTGTTATTAATTTACTCCAATATCAAATACTTCTTTGAATGCATTCTGGAAGTGCTAGTATTGTTCTGTTATAGGATTCCCTTAACAACAATATAGGCATGAGCTCATACAACATAGAAAGATAATACCAGTTTCGTTTATCAGCTACAGGTTATTCTGTGTGTTATTTACTTAAGTTGTTTATGAATGAAATGATGATTACATTAATTAGCTTTGACTGTTTTTGTGTCACTGTTTCAATCATATTCGTTTAGTATTTATTTGTTTAATATCTTTAAAAAAAATCCAAAAAGAAGTGTTGTTCATATTTGATTTAGAAACTTTATCAAACAATCATTTGTTGGCATATTTATTATGGGCAGACAAAAGGCAGAGTATTTGTTTGTCATTAATGGAAAGCTCATCCCGACAATGATGAACAAGAGAAAGTGGCAAGACCAACAGCGCAATGACGATCGCATGGCAAGATCAGAAGCTAAACTCTAGGAGTCAAGGAAGCAACTCACGACAAAAACTCACGATATGCGAGATCACGAAAAGATCTGGACCATCGAATCATCAAGATTGTGGACCATTGATCTGAATCCATTTCATAGTTTTGGATACCGGGATTTGGAGGTGTCAAGGAAACTCACAACAAGAATGATGAAATCGTGAAATGCGAAACCACGACTTAATCTGAGTCATTGATCAAAAGGAGTTTCTATTTTCGGGATTTTTGCATGATAAGCAAAAAACTCCAACATCACAAAGTCCCGAATGCCAAAATACCAAAAGGGACACACATCACATGATGTATGGTTTCAAGAGTTTTGAATTTTTGAAGGTCATGAAGACCTGATGGCCAAAATACCGAAACCCCGAGAGCCATCCATCTCGATGAATGATTAAATCATATCTATTGGATTAAGCATTGGAGGGGTAATATAAGAGTCGTATATGACCATTGATTTGTCCTCTATAAGTTAATGAGAACCATCTGATCTATGTCCACCAGATCAAATGTGAAGCTGTCAAATCATTTCAGGGTTTGTGACTTGGAGTATCGAAACACTTCATCATAGAAATGCTGAAACGACGAAATGTGAAACACTGAAATACCTTCAGATCATTTCGGGGTTCGTGACTTGGAGTGTCGAAACACTTCATCACAGAAATTCCAAAATGCCGAAATGCGAAAAGACGAAATACCTTCAAATCATTTTGGGGTTCGTGACTTGGAGTGTCGAATCACTTCATCACAGGAATGCCGAAATGCGAAAACACCTTTTGGTGTAGGCTGTGGTCACCGTCAGTGGTCATGTGAGAGGGAGGAGCTAGCACCAAGCTAAGCTCCTTTTCGACGATCATAACATGAAGAGTCAATACTCTTCACCACAGGATTGTCGAAATGCGAAATGTGAAAGGCATTGTGATTAGGCTCGTGGTCACAGCCAGTGGGCATATGGAATAAGCGCAAGCTCTAGTACTTATAATCCAACGGTGCAGGTGAATTTGAATACGATCAGAGGGATACTGTTTCACCTCACAGTTAATTGATCAGTTACGATTCAGTTATAAAAACTGATTCATGATTCTTGATCATTTGGCGATTCAGTTGCTCAGGCATTTTTGCCCAAGGAGATTCGAGGTGTAATGTATGAGGCATGTGTGAATAAAAGGAGATATGAGATGACTGTGCAATGGGTTTTTCTAACCAAAAAAATGAGATGAACTGTAAGAAGTGTAAAATTACAGGATGCAGAGCTTGAGATAAAATTCAGAGATGAGTAATAGTTGCTGAACAGACAGAAGCAAGAGAAGAATAACAGAATAGCATGAAGCAGAGTAGAATTGCAGAACAGTTTTTGAAGCAGAGAAGAATTGAAGAATAGAAAAGAAGGGGTAAGAATTGAGACTCTTGTATTGTTTGTTTTTCAATCATTTATTCATAATCAGGGTGGTTGGGAAGTGCTAGGGAGGACTGTTGTCCTCAGAGGTTCAAGTGGGTGCTTGAACACAGGGAGTTGTAGCTTTCATCTAGTTGCAACCATAGAAACCAGGGTGGCAGGGTGGTTCAAGGGAGAACAAGTGTTCTCTGTTATACAGGTTGGAGCCTGTGTAACTGGAAGTTGGTGCTTCCATCTAGTTGGTGCTGAAATATTAAGGGAGTTGGTGCTTCCTTCTAGTGGGTGCTAGAGAAACCAGAGAGTTGGTGCTCTCAAACAAGTTGGATCTTGTTTATAGAGGTAGTAGCCTCACATTGAGTTGGTGCTCAATTATAGATGATGCACATAACTTAAAATACTACCTATCATTTTGAAGAAGAAGAGGTTTTCTCCCTTTATGGGTTTCCTCATGAAAATATGTCTCTGTGTATATCTTTTGTGTGACTGATGCTCATTATTTATGTTGTCCATATGTTGTATAATATTGATGATCACTTGAAGAAAGATTAAGAATGGTTTAATAGACTTAAAAATATTTAAGCACAATAACAACTGATTCACCCCCCCCTCTCAGTTGTCCTAGTAATTTCAACATCATTTTCATAAGATTTCATGCAAACCTTGTGAACTGTATATAAACAGTTCATAATCATTTGTATATTCACATTCTTATATAAATATTTGTAATTATTGTGTAGATTGTTAGAATATTTTCTTTAGTTAGTTTATTTCATTTTCTATCTTTAGGACCCTAGTTGGCTAATGAGGCCATTAAACCCGTTAGATTAAGTTACAGAGTCAAGTTTGAGTATTTCAGAGACAATCTTGGAGTGATGTGTTCCCTAGTAGTGGGAAGTGTTGTGTTCCCTAGTTACAGGAAGTGATGTGTTCCCCAATAGTGGGAAGTAATGAGAACCTAAATAGAGGAAAGCTACCCCCGACTAGGTTAGTAAATCCAATGCACGATGGTACGCTACCCCAGCATAGGTTGTTAACCCCAACTTAGGATGGTACGCTACCCCAACATATGTTGGTAACACCAACGCAGGATGGTATGCTACCCCAATGTAGGTTGGTAACCCCAACACAGGCTACTACGCTACCCCAGTGAAGGTTGGTAACCCCAACGAAGGATGGTATACTACCCCAAGACAGGTTGGTAACCCTAATGCAGGTTGGTATGCTACGCCAACACAGGTTGGTAACCCCAACGTAGGCTGGTACGCTACCCCAACGTAGGTTGGTGACCCCAATGCAGGATGGTACACTACCCTAGGGCAGGTTGGTAACCCAAATGTAGGCTGGTACGCTACCATAGCACAAGATAGTAACCCCAATGCAGGCTAGTACACTACCCCAACATAGGCTAGTACATCATTTTAATGAAAGTGTGGAACTTCCTATGATATATAGATCTGTGATTGACACCAAGACAATGACCAAGTATGCAGAAGCGCAAAAGCAGTGATGATGACCATGACAAGAAGAATACCTTCCTTGCTAAGAGGGAGTGTTGAAGATTCAGTATCTTTAGAAAATATCCTTATTGTATTTGACCAAGACAAACCCTAAAGAATGTTATTATATTATATTTATTAAGACGACCCTATTGTGCCTTTGTAAAAGTCATCCCTATTGTACCTTGACAATTAAATGTAATCTAGGAGGGAAAAGTGATAGGTTGGCCTAGACCTAATTTAAGGAGGCTAGACTACTATTTATAAGGGAGGCTAGTGCCTCAATTGATCATCCACTCATAAGCTCTGCAACAAGAGTAAAAGTGCACAAGTCTTGGAGGAGAAGCTACTACATCTAGGTGTGACGCAAGGAGGGTTCGTGGTTTATATATTCACATCTCTTGGTTAAGTGGTGCGCTAATATTTTCTAGTAAGGGAGTAGAGGAGGATATTCTTCTTTGTTAGTTCTCTCTTGGAGAGAATCATTTTTCTTGGTTGGATAATCTATATTGAGGACATTTATTGGGTTTTCTTCCCCTAGAGGGTTTCCCAAGATAATATTTGTCTCTCTCTTGTTTATGTGATCACATCTCTTTCAATGACATTATATATGCAACTAATGTGATAAATGATTGTAATAATAAAGAAGAACCATAATTGGTAGCTGCATAAGTAAAATATCAACAATTATCACTTTTAACCAAAATATGTAATAATTAAAATCATTAGCAATATATCATCAATATATCATGAGCAGTATAAATCAACAAAGTGCTAGCACATAGAATTATAAGGGTCAAAAATATTTTCATTTTTTTTTTAGTCATAGGGTTACACAATTCATAGGTTTTTATGTCTTCTCGTTATGGTCATCACTTAAAGTTTGATTTGAATAAGATAAAGTTAGTATGGCCTTGGTCTAGAGTCTTTGGGTTATGTAATTAGTCATAATAACATGGTAAATAAACCCCCATGAGTCACATATTTGATTTTTACATCATTACCTTGACATGTCACATCTCCATGTTGTGCACAAGGTTCCCTTTGTCACCATCTATCTATTTAAGTGTCAAGTCAAAGTTGGGTGTATGTGTTTCCAACTCAATAATAGAGTTCGTAATGTACTCTAAGCACCTCATGCATTCATTTGTCATCATTGCAATTAAGTAATCGTGTCAAAGACGATTTCCTTGTTTTTAGAGCCTACATTTAACCACTTTTCAGGGATTATGTCATAGATATCATAACTTTTTCCTCAAAGTGTGAAATTCACATTTGAATCGGGCATTGTGAATTGATAGACAAACGTTGCGAACTGGTAGAAAAGCGATGCGAATTGGCACTGCAGACTGGCTGAAGAGGAGGGTTGGAGGTTGGATAGATTGTAGACATCTCTGTTCAAATTCAAATATATCATCATCAAGCCCAGGTCCACCAGGTAATCCGTGAGATTTTCCATGTTGTTTAAAGGTTGAGAAAGGGGTTTTTGTTGGTTTATCTATTGGCATTGTGAACTGTCAATTTCTTTTGCTGCCAGTTTTCAAACTCACCTCCATGATGTTCTGAACCTTTCTTACCAGACCTGACCACCTTTAGACCTCATCCATATTTCCCACTGCTCATAAGTCACTTGTTCCATTGAATTCCCCCAGCGTTGCAAACTGATACTTTGTCGCTGCAAACAGGGCGTTGTGAACCCTTTGTTCCATCATGACTAAAACCTTCATCTTCTGCATATTTAAAAAGTTTAATTTTTGAAAAAGTAAATCTACACCCCTATCAAACTTGAAATATGTTATTGATTATCTTTTGAACCAGGTTTAAATATTGCAAACATTATCATGTTGTTAACTAATATTTGCATTGATAAAAAACCATGTTTTAGCATAGAATTCACTTTCATCTCCCTTTTATTATAACTCTCAGTTGCTATTCCTTACCATTCCTGTTGAAAGAGTGTCTTCTCTTATACCTAATATGTATAGAGTGAGGTATATGAATCCCTATACAAGGTCATCCTATTGATTTTTTTTTTTTTCATCAGAACCTATTTCCTATTTTCCCTTTTTTCACACATTTAGTTGTCATTAAAACTCACAGAAAATCTTTCTTATAGCAACATTTATGGATAGTCAACAAAATAAGAAAAATCACAAGGGAAGGGAGATTGTAAGGACATAGCCATATGACATGAAACTCCTTGACTACGAACCTTTGATCAAGGAATCCTTTTAGAGGGTAGGTTGTATTAATTTCTGTCAAAAGATGTAGAGGGGGAATCCAGAGGTAGCTAGAGAATTTGCACACAACTTCAATGGGACCAAAACCAAAGTGGGGATGTTATAATTTGAAGTTTCAGAACTTTCCATCTCTGCTACAACAAAGATACCCAATACTGGAGAAAAGTGGTTCAAGGAAATTTTATTAAATGCTTCCTTCTCCAAGGAGTTCCTTAAGCCAGAGTATCAGGGGGACAACTTGTCCAAAGGGGTACGTAGAATCCACATGATTGAAGGTTTTGATAAAATTATGAAGGTTATCTAGAGGTAATTCACCTGTGAAGGGAGGTTTAACATGGTATACCAATACCACATTAGGCTACTACCTCATTTCACAAGGAAATAAGCAATGAACCTCCCTTTTCATCTTTTTAGAAGCATTGGTAAGCTGACAAATTTCAAACCAAGTCTAAGCAAGTAGACATAAGTGTCTTTCACTTTGGAATTATTAATATGTTAATGATGGAAGATTTGAGAAAGACAAACAATGATTGGGAAACATTCCTCATGTTATCATAGTTTCAGTTAAATGTTTCCCCCACTCCACAATCCAAGATACAAAATCCTACTCTTGTTGAGAGGACTGTGTATTCAGAGGTTAGCAATAAGAAAAGGGGTTCTATGACTGATAAATATGACAGAGCCACAAATAAAACAGAAGTAGGAGGGACTTCACAACCTTCACTTAGGGAAGTTTCACCCATGGAAGATCCCATTCCTAAGGAGGTTCCTTCAAGAAAATCCACAGGCCTGAGAGTAAGAAAGCTTGTGTTTCCTTCACCCATTTCTACAGACAAGGTTAACCCTAGGAGGTCTTTTACTACAACATCAGCCAAGAAAAATGTCACTGTGAAGGATGATGTAGCAAAAACTTCAACCTATAGGAAAGGTAAATCCAAATATTTTGAGAAACGCATTGAAATTGTTGGTATCACTACTCCTCAAGATGAAATAAAACCTACTTTCAAGAGGCTCAAGAGGCAACTTAAAGAAGCAAGGGATGAAGTTGATAAACTGAAAAAGGAAGACTTGGATTCAAGGAAGAAGCTTAAGGGAGTGATGGGAATGTACCATGATACCATTGATAAGGAAATATTTTTAGCCAAAAGATTTTTGCCCCTCCACAGGCAGCTTAGAAATATCTACAGACAAAATAGATCTCATCAAGCTCAAATCAGAAAGTTAAAGGCAAAACTACAACCTTTTAAAGAAGATTTGGACAAGAGAAATATGGAGATGCTTGCCAAGGTTAATACCAGGAGAAGATCTAGAGTTAAAAAAATGAATATGTTGAACCTCCATAACCAATATCAATTTGGGTCAAATTTCATGTTTTATGCATTTTTACAACTTTTTGAGGATGGCCATCTTTTGTAAACCATGATTAGCTATTTTGATGCTTTATTCTAGTCATGTACCAAGATTATGAAGTTGTTACAACATTTTAGGACACTTGAGAGATAGTTTTGGGATTTTTTAAGACTTTGTAAAATCAAACAATCTACTATAGGAAAGTTCGCAATGTCTGGTGCTGCGAACTGGATGCTACAAGAAAGTTTGTAGTGCAACCCTGCGAACTAAGATTTTTTGGAGTTTTGGAGGGAATAGAAGCTTCTAGATGTCAGTACATATGCACACCAACTTTCTAAAGGTTATTTGCAGGCTGGGAGACCACCTACCTAAAGATAATGCACTCAAACAAACACATCACCAACTATAAATAAGATGTTGCAAGCGTTTCCAACATCATCCCAAAATGTAGCATTATGTTTTCTTTCTATTATACACCTGTAGCCATGCCACATTTATGGACAAGGATACTATGAAGGAGTTTTATTTGAATTGTAAAGTTGTCAATGACAATAAAGGCTATAAGATGAGAATTGTAAGACTGAAGAGAGGTTCGAACGGTGTGAGAGAGGACTCATATATTGTCTATGTAGTAGAGAGTGCCTCCTAATGTATGTACCAGACCTAAGACACTTTGTATAATAGAAATCAATCTTATTTCTTATCATCTTGTTGCTATCTAATTTTGATTACAGTCCATTGAATGATTCATTTGGCTGAATTGTATCTTTGGAGGATCTATTGTGATATTGTTTACATTTATATCATAGTTTTTTCTCTTTGATTATGAGAATTTATTATTTCAAAGAGTTTTTCTTCATGTGTGTCAATTCTACCTGATGTAGATGATAGGCATATTACATTTTTCTTGTCAAGTCTTCCACATACTCACCTTATTTTTAAAAACCTGATCTAAAGTTATTCAAAGCCTTATTTGTTGGTGTATATTGTATGGAGTAAATTGTGATTGACAATCCTTTCCGACTTTTCCATCCATTTTCCACCTTATCATAAACACTTATCTTTAAAATTCTAATGGGTAATGGCCTTGCACTTACAACAGTCTAAGTGTGACTTCTAGTGCTAACATTTTTGGCGTCGTTGTGGAGGAATGGATTGAAGACATTTCCCTGGGTTGTATGACAAGAGAAAATATTGATTTTTATGTTGCATAGTAATCAATAAACAGAAGATTGCATATTGCACCTAGAGACTACAAATTTCAACTGTGGCTCCCAAAAGTAGACACACGGGGTTGAATCCACGGTCACCTCTGGCTGCACCTGAACCTGATCCAAAAAATATCTTAAATAAGGGAAAAGTTTTGCAAGGAGATTCCTCTTCCAAATCCTCAGGTACTTCTGGAAATTTACATGACTCTGTTTTCCATACACCAGTTGTTGTTTTTCATAATTCACATTTTTCTACTGTTGAAACTCCTGTAAATTATAAACTAGGATATTTCCCTATAGAATATTCATATTTTTCTCCTAAGATGAAAGAAGAAAGTCTTGAAAATTTTGATGTTCTTGCATCCCCTGAAATTCTAAATTTGTTTAGGCTTGAGAGTTTGGAATATTTTCCTCTCTTAGGTTCTCCTTCTCCCCATTCTTTCAAATTTGTTTTGACCAAAGAAGAAGAAACCTCAATTCCTCTTGAGTTCCCCCCATCCCTATCCAAGAATCAACTACTTTTTGTTAAGTCTGAAACTCCCTCATCTTATACTCTTAATTTTCCTAAAATATTTGATATACAGATTGCAACTTTACTTGTTAAATCACCTCCTACTTCTCCTAGAATTTAGAATCCACCTTTCCCTAATAAAATGGCAGGGGATAATCCTCCTCGGAATAGGATGGATGCCATTGCGGATGCTAGGTATACCCATATAATGCTTCCTCATCCTATGAATTCTCTCCCAATAGGATATTACCTAAATTATATGCCCAAGTTCACAGGAGAAGAGGATATCAGTGCAGAAGAACACCTTGCAACATTTTATAGCTATGATGATAATCTAAATATTGAGAATGAGGATGTTTGGATGAGAGTTTTTGTACAAAGTCTTGATGGTGAAGCTATAAAATGGATTAGGAGTTTATCCCCTGGATCAATTGTTGGGATTGAAGCCCTAGATGATGCCTTTTAAGTTATTGGGGTGACAAGAAATAATTTTTATATTATATCACTGAATTTGGGGCTCTCAAAAGAAAAGAAGGTGAATTGGTATCAGAATTTTCAAAAAGGTTTCATAAAATGTATAATAAAATCCCTACTGAGATCAATCCTACTAAAAATTCTTCCAAAATAACCTATGCTAGTGTCTTTGACCCTGAGTTTTTTTCTTTTGTTAAGAGAGAGAATATCTACTTCACTATCCCATATGCAAGATGTTGCTATAGAAGTGGAAACAAACATATTGGTTGCATATAAATTAAGAGGAAATTTTGAAAGGGATAGGAGGAAACAAAAAGAATAAGATTCCACTTATGATGCTTCAGGAGTTAACCCCCAGGTTGATGAACTAACTAAGTTAGTCAAGTCACTTTCTGTAGAAATGGAGAAACTCAAACTTGAGTGGAGACAAGCAAATAGAAATACATAATAGTTTGGAAATAGAAACAATTTCAAAAGACAAAATAATGCACCTCAAATTATTCAAAGAGATCATATGAATAGATAAGATCAAATTTTTAGATCCCTCTTCAAAACAATCTGGTTGATGATGAAGAAAGAGAAAATGAGGAAGTCGATCAATAAATTCATTGTATGGGAGACACATCTACTTCTCCTCATCTAATTCAATCTGCTTATGAAGAGTATCTAATGAATAGCCATCTAAATGAGTTAAGTAAGGGAGAGAAAACAAGTGAAAATCAAAACAAGTACAACTTGAAGTCAAAACAAAAAGAGGGAAAGCCTAGTACATCCAATCAACCTAAAAAATCATAACCCTCTACTAAAACAGTGGTTGCGCAAATAAAGGAAATGAAGAACAAAATAATCAACTTTTGGTTAAATCCCCCATTCAAGAAGTAAAAGAAATTATGAAATAACCATCTTATTTTAACTTTGAGAATGAAATCCATAAGATTAAAATTCCAGTCCCATTCCTAGAGTTGATAAAGAATGAATATTTCAAGAAGTTTTTTTCTAAAATGCTGCATATTTATTTTTCTTCCCATTCAACAGATTCAGTAAATTTGCAAGATGAAAAACCTGCATTCGTATTCGGGCCCTTAGTAGAAGATAGATATGACTCCTCTCCTCCTTTTCATACCTCATTGAATGTACATGATAATATCTTGCATGATTTCTTGATGGACTCATGTGCATCCCATAACTTAATGCCTAAATCTTTCATGGATGAACTAGGTCTAGAGATCACCAACGCATATCATGATCTATATTCTTTTGACTCAAGAAAGTGAAATTCCTTGGGGTGATTAAGGATTTGGTTGTTACTCTCTTTCAATTTCCCATGAAGAGTATAGTCATAGATATTGTATTTGTAGATGTTCCCCCAAAGTTTGGGATGTTATTGTCCAGATCATGGATTAAAAGGTTGGGAGGGACATTGCAGATGGATCTGTCTTATGCTATTATACTAGTCTTTGGGGGTGAACACATAAGGTTGTATAGAGAAGCATAACTATATTATATTATTAGTGATGAAGGTAATCCCACAAACCATCATATTTATGTTGTTGAGACTGATTTGGGATCTAACATTCTGCAACTTATTGATCTTCCTCAGTCATCACTGGAAATTAGAAAGAAATCACCATAAACATGTGAAACAGTCAAACAAGGTGCTCAAACTTGGAAAATGTATTTTGATGGGGCATATTCTAAATACAGTGTTGGTTTTGGAGTTTTTTTCATTTCTCCCTCTCAAGAAGTCATAAATTTGTCTTTCAAATTGGAATTTGAAACCACAAACAACATTGCAGAATTTGAGGCCCTAGTTTTGGGGCTAAGGGTTGTGAAAGATATGAGAATTGAAGAATTATCATTTTTTGGAGATTCGGAGCTGATTGTACATCAAGTCAAAAATTTATATCAAGCAAAGCATCCCAGGATGAGGACTTACAAGAATTAGGTATCAGATCTTATTGACAATTTCTTCCTAGATTTCAACATATCCTTTGTTCCTAGAGAAAATAATGCATTGGTTGATTCCCTAGTTGTTTCTTCTAGTAACTTTAAAATCCCACTACCTCCTAAGCTCAAGTATGATGTTGAGATAAATTATAGGCCTTCTATACATGAAAATTTCAAAAATTGGAAGGTTTTTGAAGATGATCTTGAAATAAAGAGATTTCTGGAAACAATAGAGGAATTGTCTTCTCTTCACATTGATCAAGACTCAGATGATGAAAATATTCCTCATGCTAATAAATTCCTGAACAAGATTGCAGACCACAAGATTGTCCAGTTTCCTAGAAATCATATGCCCAAGGGATTGGTTCCTTTGGAGAGATTATTTGATAGTAATGATGTGGTTGTGAAAGTGAGAGGTTCAAATGAAGATGTTGATCTTACAGAGTGAAATCTAGGTACTAATGAAGATCCCAAGTATGTCAAGTTGTCTAGTAGTCTGTCAGAAAAACAAAGAGCTGAGTATATCAAGTTGTTAAAGGAATCTGCTAATGTCTTTTCTTGTAAGTATGAGGATTTGAAAACTTATGATACAAGAATTATTGAGCATAAAATACCTTTGAAGGATGATACCAAACCATTTAGACAGAAACTAAGGTAGATCAATCCTATGTTGATTCCCATCATGGAGAATGAGGTAAAAAAATTGCTTGATGCTCAGATCATCATACCTTTGAGGTATTCTGAGTGGATAGCTAATCTAGTCCATGTTAGGAAAAATAATGGAGAAATCATACTTTGTGTTGATTTCAGAAATTTAAACAGATGTTCTAGGAAAGATAATTACCCCTTTCCTAAGATGGAGCATATTTTTCAAAGGGTGACATGATCAACAAGGATGTCCATGATTGATGGATTTTCAAGCTACAATCAGATTTATGTTTTACCTAAAGACAGGGAGAATACAACATTCACCACTCCTTGGGGTACATTCATGTATGCCAAGATACCATTTGGTCTCATGAATGTAGGGGAAACCTTCCAGCATGCAATGGATATTTCTTTTGTTGGAGAAAAGGATAAGTTTGTGGTGATCTACTTGGATGATATCACAATGTTTTCAAAATATGATCAAGAGAATTATCAACACTTGGAGAAGGTGTTCTTGAAATGCATAAAATATGGATTGTCACTTAATCCCAAGAAGTCTCTTTTTTCTATGAAGGAAGTTAAGTTGTTGGGACATATTGTCTCAACTGAAGGGGTAAAAATTGACCCAAGTAGAGTGGAGGGTATTAAGACTTTGTCTCTCCCTAGGTCCAAAAAAGAGATTCAGTGCTTCCTGGGTAAGATAAACTTGTTGAGAATATTCATATCCAATTTTGTTGAGTTGGTCAAATTTATCACACCCATATTGAGAAAGGGGAATGAGGTAAAATGGACACTTGAATATAGGAATTATTTTGATAAAATTAAACAAGCACTGACCGAGGCACCTGTTCTTATCAGTCCTAATTATTCAAAATGATTTCCAATGTTTTCTTTTTCCTCAAATGATACACTAGTTGTTGTCCTCCTTCATAAAAACTCAGATGAAATGGAGAATCCTATTTCTTTTTTCAAAAGAGCATTGAGAGATGCTAGATTCAGATATGATATCATGGAGAAGCAAGATTATTCTTTGGTCAGATCCATCAAATATTTCAAAGTGTATGTTTTTCATTCCAAAAAAAATTCTTATGTCCCTTCAAGCTCTGTAAAAGAAATTCTGATTCAACCTGACATAGATGGAAAGAGGAGTAAGTGGATTGCCAAAATTCTGGAGTTTGATCTTGAGATGAAACCTACCAAGTTGGTGAAAGGACAAGGTTTAGATACATTATTAGTTAAATCAAATTATAAGGAACTTGGGGTTAATTCCATGAATGTTAATTCTGAAAATCAGCGAACTGATATTCCTAGTAGCAACTCACATATCAACCCAAAGTTGACAGAGTGTTGTTGGTACAAGGACCTCATCCATTTCTGCAAACATTGCAGCCTCCTACTGGATTTGAGAAGACTAACGTGAGGGATTTAAATCTTAAATCAATCAGGTATTGCATTTTCATTTTTGGAGGACTACAACATATAAAATACTTAGATTTGGGTACTTCTGGCCTAGCTTATTCATTGATGTATGTGAAAAGATCATAACCTGTGATAAATGTAAAATTTTCTCAAGAAAAAAACAACTAAAATATTTTCCTCTAAAGCCCATGGTGGTATCTGGTCCTTTCCAGCAGTGGGGATTAGATTTTATTGGAGAAATCCATCCATCTTCAAGTGGGAAACATCGTTGGATTCTGACTACCACTAATTATTTCACAAAGTGGATAGAAGCCATTCCCAAAAGAAATGAAACAGATAAAGTAGTCATTGGATTCCTGGAAGACATTTTGTCAAGGTTTGGTTGTCCTAACAAGATTATTATTGATTATGCTGGAGCTTTTAAAGCTAAGCCTCTGGTCAAGTTTTGTGAAAATTTTGGGATTCAACTTATTCATTCTACTCCATACTACCCTCAAGGTAATGGCTTAGTAGAATCCTCCAACAAGAGCATAGTAAATATCATCAGAAAGATGCTAGAGGATAACAAAAAGTATTGGAATTCAAAGATGATTTTTTCTCCATGGGAAGATAGAGTAACTACTAAGAGATCAATTGCCACTACTGCATTTTATATGGCCTATGGAACTTAAGCTATTTTTAGTACTCAAATAGCCTTACATGTAGAAATGTTTCTTCAAGACCAACAAGGAGAACCAGGTGACATGATCAGGAGAATGCATCAGCTAGTGGAAGTACAACAAACCAGGGAGCAAATCTTTGATAAAGCACATAGCCATTAGTAGAAAATCAAAGAATATTTTGACAAGAAGGTGAAGAAGGAATATTTCCAGTTGAGAGACCTGGTGCTCAAATGGGATGCAAAAAGGAAATACAAGGGTAAAAATGGAAAATTTTAAGCCTTCTGGATTGGTCCTTTCATTATTTCTGAAGTTTTTCAAAGTAACACTTTCAAATTACAGAGCTTGGAAAATACTGATTTTTCTGGTGGCCTAGTCAATGGACATTTTCTGAAGAAATATTTTTCTTAAATCCATGAGAGGCTTCCTTTCATTGTAAATATCAGTTTTTAGTTTGTTTGATTTCCTTTCAATAATGATCTCATAGCCCATGGATAAGGCACTAGAACTGCATGTTCTTGACAACTCACATGGAGCATACCATCCCCTTTGGAACAACATCTTAACACATAGAATTGTAAGGGTCAAAAAATCTTTTTAGTTTTGTTTTTTGAGTCATAGGGTTACATAAGTCATAGGTTTTTATGTCTTCTTGTTATGGTCATCACTTAAAGTTTAATTTGAATAAGCTAAAATTAGTTTGGCCTTGGTATAGAGTCTTTGGGTTATGTAATTAGTCATCATAACATGGTAAATAAACCCCCATGAGTCACATATTTTATTTTTACATTATTACCTTGACATGACACATCTCCATGTTGTACAAAGACATCAACATAAGTCCTAGGTTCACTAGGCACTCCATAAGATTTTCCATGATGTTTAAAGGTTGAGAAAGGGGTTTTTGTTGGTTTATCTATCGACGCTACGACCCGTCCATTTCTTTTGCTTCCAGTTTTCAAACTCAACTCCATGATGTTATGAACCTTGCTTACTAGAACTAGTTTCCTTTACACCTCATCCATATTTCCCACTACTCAGAAGTCACTTGCTCCACTGAATTTCCTCCAGCGCTATGAACTGATACTCTAGCATTGCGAATAGGGCGCTGCAAACCCTTTATTCTAGTACAACTGAGACCTTCATCTTCTACATCTTTAAAAAGCTCAGTTTTTGAAAGAGTGAATCTGCACCCGTATCAAACTTTAAATATGTGATTGATTATCTGTTGAACTAGGTTTAAATATTGCATGCATTATCATGTTGTTAACTGAAATTTCTATTGATAAAAAATAACCTTGTTTTAGCAGAAAGTTCACTTTCACCTCCCTTTTATTATAACTTTCAATTGTTATTCCTTAATATTCGTATTGAAAGAGTGTCTTATCTTATACATAATATGTATAGAGTGAGGTGTATGAAGCTCTGTACAAGGTCAGCCTATTAAAAAGAATTTTTTTCATTAGAACCTATTTCCTATTTTCCCTTTTTTCACACATTTAGTTGTCATTAAAACTCACATAAACAATTTATTATAGAAGTAGTTATGGATAGTAAAAAAAATAATAAAAATCACAAGGGAGGGGAGATTATAAGGACAGATCCCTATGACATGCAACTCCTTTACTCTGAACCTTTGATCAGGGAATCCTTTCAAAGGGTAGGTTTCATTCATTTCTGTCAAAATATCTAGAAGGGACATCCAAAGGTAGCCAGATAATTTGCACTCAACTTCAATTGGACCAAAACCAAAGTGGGGATGTTAGAATTTGAAGTTTCAAAACTTTCCATATTTGTTGCAACAGATATACCCAATACTAGAGAAACCTAGTTCAAGGAAATGTCATTAAATTCTTCCTTCTCCAAGGAATTCCTTAGGCCAGATTATCAGGGGCACAACTTGTCCAAAGGGGTACCTAGAAGCCACCTTCTTGAAGGTTTTGATAAAATGATGAAGGTTATCCAGTGGTATTTCACCTGTGAGGGGAGGTTTAACATGGTATACCAATACCACATCAGGTTGTTGCTACATTTCACAAGGAAAGAAGCAATGAACCTCCATTTTTATATTTTTAGAAGCATTGGTAAGATGGTTGTTAGAGATCAAACCAAGTCTAAGAAAGTAGACACCAGTGTCTTTCACTCTAGCCTTATTAAGATGTTAGTGATGGAATATTTGAGAAAGAAAAACAATTATTTGGAAACATTCCTCACTTCATCGCAGTTTCAGTTAAATGTCCCCCCCACTCCATAGTCCAAGATACACAGTCCTACTCCTGTTGAGAGGATTGTGTATTCATAGGTTAGCAAGAAGAAAAGGGGTGCTATGACTGATAAATATGACAATTCCATAAATGAAACAAAAGTAGGAGGGCCTTCAAAACCTTCACTTAGGGAATTTTCACCTATCGAAGATCCCATTCCTATGGAGATTCCTTCAAGAAAATCCACAAGCCTGAGAGTAAGAAAGCTTTTGTTTCCTTCACCCATTTTTGCAGACAAGGTTAAGCCTAGGAGGCCTTTTACTAAAGAAGCAACCAAGAAAAATGTCCCAGTAAAGGATGATGTAGCAGAAGATTTATCCCAGAGGAAAGGTAAATCCAAATATTTTGAGTAGCCCATTGAAATTGTTTATATCACTACTCCTCAATATGGAAGCGATCCCACTTTCAAGAGGCTCAAGAGGAAACTTAAAGAAGCAAGGGATGAAGCTAATAAACTGAAAAAGGAAGACTTGGATTGAAGGAATAAGCTTAAGGGAGTGATGGGAATGTACCATGAGACCATTGATAAACAAATATTTTTAGCCAAAAGATTCTTGCCCCTCCACAAGCAGCTCAGAAATATCTACAGACCAAAAAGATCTCATCAAGCTCAAATCAGAAATTTAAAGGCACAACTATAGCCTTTTAAGGAAGAGTTAGCCAAGAGAAATATGGACATGCTGGCCAAGGTTGCTACCAGGAGAATATCCAGAGTTAAAAAAATGAAGATGTTGAACCTCCATAACCAGTATCAATTTTGGTCAAATTTCTTGTTTTATGCATTTTTACAACTTTTTGAGGATGGATATGTTTTGTAAAACATGATTAGCTATTTTGATGCTTTCTTATAGTCATGTACCAATATTATGAATTTGTTACAACATTTTGGGACACTTGAGATAGTTTTGGGATGTTTTAAGATTTTGTAAAATCAAATAAGCCACTATAGGAAAGTTCGTAGCGTCTAGCGCTGCGAACTGATTGCTACGGGAAAGTTTGCAGCACAACGTTGCAAACTCAGGTTTTTTGGAGTTTTGGAGGGAAGAGAAGCTGGCAGATGTCAGGATAGATGCACACCCACTTTCTGAAGTTCATTTACAAGCTGGGAGACCACCTGCCTAAAGAGAATGCACTAAAATGTACACATAATCAATTATAAAGAAGATGTTGCAAATGTTGCCAACATCACCCTGAAATGTAGCATTATGTTTTCTTTTTGTTGTACACCTATAGTTGTGCCACCTTTAGGCACAAGCATTCTATTTTCAAATTGTAAAGTTGTCAATGATAGTCTAGGATATAATATGAGCATTGTAGGACTCAAGAGAGGTTCGAATGGTGTGAGAGAGGACTCATATTTTTGATATTGTCTATGTAGCAGAGAGTACCTCCTATTGTATGTACCATACCTAAGACACTTTGGATAATGGAAATCAATCTTGTTGCTATCTATTTTTTATTACAATCCATTGAATGATTCATTTGGCTGAATTGTATCTTTGTTTCAATGAAGGATCTGTTGTGATATTGTTTACAATTATATCAGAGTATTTTCTCTTTGATTATGAGAAGTTATTATTTCAGATATTTTTTCTTCATGTGTGTCAATGCTACCTGATGTAGATGATAGGCATATTACATTTTTCTTGTCAATTCTTCCACCTACTCACCTTATTTTTAAAAACCCAATCTAAAGTTATTCAAAGACTTATTTGTTGGTGTATATTGTATGGAGTAAGTTGTGATTGACATTCCTTTCTAATTTTTCCATCCATTTTCCAAGTTTTCCATCCATTTACCACCTTAAAAAAAACACTTATCTTTAAAATTGTGATGGGTACTAGGCTTGCACTTACAACACTCTAAGTGTGACTTCTAGTGCTAACACTAGAATTTACATGGAAAACCAAAATGGGAGAAAACCACGTAATTATTTTCTTATATATAAAAAAAATACATTCATTGGAAGAACCAACTTCCCAATTCTCCAGCTACAACTAGAAGGATGCTACGACCCCCTATTTATAGGATCCAACTTGAAGGAATATACAACTCCCTCAATTCTCTGGATCCAACTAGAAGGAGGCTACAAACCCCTGATTCTCAGGCTCCAACCTGAAGGAAAATTTGAATCCCTTTGTTCTCTGGTACCAACCTGAAGGAGGCTATGTCCCCCTTTCCTTGCCCCATCCCGCCCTGTCACTGATATATCAATTAGATATTCTTATATGGACCATATCAACATCAAGTATCCAATCATGTACTACAATGTATCTCAAGCATGCATCATAACATATACCATAATATATGCCTCAAATATATGCCACTATCACAAATATGTGCCTCTAACAATGAACCATAACAACCATATATAGTATACCAAGGATATGTCTCAAGCATGTATCAATGATTCCAAAACATGGAACTCAACCATAAGCAACCGTAAACCAAAAGGGACTTCAAAAAATGCCTCTAGCATGTGCTATATCATCCATGATAAACACACATAAAGAACATACCTCTGATCTTGTAGACACTCTGTTGTATCAGATAATGGATAAGTAAACCAACCTAGGCATCAACAATCTGATACAAACATCTCTTCATGCCCTCTCAAAATATTTTCACAGATCCACAACTTCCTTCACTACTACCCACGGATATCCATGATTTTATCCACTGCAACATGCGTACATCCACGCCCTTCTAACCTAGAACCCGTGGATACCTCAAAAACTAGGGTTACTCACAATTTCTTCAACTCCGAGACTTTCATTTCAACCTTCCTTCACACCTCAGACTTGCTACCTTGGACTCAACCTTAGATTCTCCAATAGATCAAAATTTCATCACAAGAAAGATAATCAATAGAGATGTGTGAGAATTGTATTTATGAAAGAATCCTTTAGGGGTATTTATATTTTTGCTAAGTAATTTCTTTCCTTATTTTAGGGGTTTCTTTTTACAACCACTTAACCCTTTCATTAATTATCTTGTAACAAACTAGTGTCTTCGTAACCCATCTTTGGGGCTTCCAAATTCATGGCCTCATAACTCCTCAACCATGAGGAACCACATGGAAAACCACCTATCACTGGACTATCCATCTATGACTGTGTTACATGCATTTACACTGTCCTTCATGTCCTTATTCCTGAAACAACTTTGGGATTCATGACCACACCTCAGGATTCTTGTAGACTTCTTCAAAGTGTCTTCCCATGAGGGCCATGCTTAGAGATATTCCATAAGGTGATCAATTTTGGAGATTTCTCCAAATACACCCATCACATATTTTGACATCAATGACAACCACTGCTTGTTGACATCAATGACAACCCACTATCCAACACACAATATACAAACTCATACTCATCAAGAATGTAATTTTTCCATGAAATGGAGCATTTTTTCATTATACTCAAACCAGATAATAGTGTCAAATCTGAATACAATTTAAATATTTTAGAGTCTTCCACCATGTCTTCTAAACTCGACAATAGTGTACAAGCTTCAAATATTGATTTCTAACTCATAATACAAATGATTTCCAGAAAGCGACTATGATAGCATGAGCCTCTCCTTGCCTCATACTAACCTTTCGACATCCATTCTTCATGTCATCTACCCCCTTCTCAAGTTTGTACTCATGCTCCTTTTATAATAATGGGATTTTTTTTCCTTCTTCATTTTAGCCTCCAAAATATCTACAATCAAAACCATAATTATTTTTAAAACAAATATGAGCTTAACCAAATCTATTAAAATCTAATATGGAAACCAAATATAAATAATCAAATAAAACTAAATTCCTAATGGAATATTCACCAATAATGAGAGGGGGGGTGAATCACTATTGAACACTTTTTACCATTTTCTTCTGACAACATGTAAACATTAACTTATCAACTATTCCATTCACTTTTGATTTCATTTAACATATCATAAACATTTAACATAAATAGTACCATTTGACAATGCATCACATCATACACAGTGCACAAGATATTTTTACATGGAAACCCAAATGGGAGAAAACCACAAAATACTTTTTAATATATATCTTCAATATTACATCCATAGGAAGCACCCACTTCTAAAATTCTCCAACACCAACTAGAAGGAGGCACCAACTTGAAGCAAGCTACAACTCCTTAAATTATCCAACACCAACTGGAAGGAGACTCCAACCCCCTGATTGACAAGATCCAACCTGAAGGAATTTACAACTCCCTGAATTCTCCTACTCCAACTGGAAGGAGGCACCAACCCCCTAGTTTATAGGATCCAACCTGAAGGAAGCTACAACTATTTGTATTATCTGGATCCAATTGGAAGGAGGCTACAACCCCCTTTCCTTTCCCCTTCCTTCCTTCATGAAACATAAATGGAGACTCAACCTATCACTGATAATCAAACTATCACCGTCACAAATAATCAAGTTGTCATTGTCACTGAAAATCAATATGTCACTAATAATCAACTTTTCACTGATATTGATAATCAACCTGTCATTGTCACTAATAATCAACCTGTGACTGATAATGATACATCATCATCATCATCAAATCTAGTTCAACCACCTCATAAATCTTATTCCAAGATCACCAATAATATCCCCAAAATATATGCTCAAAAATCACCAAGATAGGCATCCAAACCATGTGCCAAGATATGCCTCAACCATGATATGCCTCAATCATGTGCCAAAACATCCATAATATCCCTCAAACCATGTACAAAATATATGCATCAAACATGTGCCAAAACATCCATGATATGCCTCAAACCATGTACAACAAATATGCCTAAAAAATGTGCCAAAACATCCATGATATGCCTCAAACCATGTACAAAATATATGCCTCAAATATGTGCCAAAGTATCCAACATAAAATCCTCAAACATGTGCCAAAACATGCCTTAAGAATGTGCCATAAATATGTCTCAAGCATGTAACAAATATTCTAATATATGCAACAAACCATATGCCATGATCTCCAAAATATCCCTCAAATCATATGCTCAAAACACCAAGATATAATTCAATGCATATACCAAAATATCCAAGACATACCTCAAAACATATACACAAACATACCTTTCATAATGAGGAAACCTTAATGCATCAGATCTTTGATCATCATATTGATGGAGGAGAAAAACCACCCCAAGTCAAAGTTGAAATTATTGAACATTATAGAAGGTGAGGACGTGGACATACATGGCCAAGAGGATGAAATTTCCTTGATATTTATGTAAAGTTGATAGGGTTTTGTTGAATGTTTGTTATGGTCTTCAATGATCTTAGTTATTCCATGAGGATAGATCAGATCTGGAAATGATTTGATCCTCTTACTAATTTTTTCTTTAAATATGTATCCTTCGGGCATTTGAAGGAGGCCCGACACAATGTAAGATCAATCAAGAGGGAGACTTGGCCCATAGAGGCCATAGTATTGTAATTGAGCTCAAATTAATGGAATTGTGTATTTTATGTATCTCTATATTTGTTATCTTATGTGTGTAAACCCTATAAATCTATATGTTGAATGCGTGACTGTGTGAGATCCCATGAGTGAGTATAGGTTGCAGGTCGAAGCGTGAAAATTTATAGTCTATCAGAGGAGAGAAATCAACCATTGATCATTGTGGGATCAATGGTGATCCGTCAAATTTATATCACGAGGATGAGATAGATATCTAACCATCCTTCGGAAAAGGAAATCAATGATCTATATTGATTGTTGATCAGAACTTTGGAAACATGTTTAATTATGACAACGAGATCTAATCATTCATCGGAATAGGGAAACAATGACCCATATTGATTGTACCTCGGACTGTAACATATTGCTCTGGTGCACTGAGACCACTTATTATTTAAGGACACTTGCTCGCAAGTGATCTGGACCCTTTTTGACATTAGACCTATTATATTTGATTATGATGTGATTGACAGATGACATGATGTGTTACTATTTGATTAGACGGGTGCTATTGACTCAGTTTGATTGAGTGTGCAGGGTTTTTGACCTTGAGGATGCAGAGGCATCGGTAGAACCCCCCTTGGACTCCGGACTGAGTCAGGGAGTGTTCTTTTGGGTTGATATGTTTATTATGATGTTTCATTGATTGATGATTTGATGTTGACATTCTGACATGATTATTGGTGATGTAGGCTAACGATAGCTTTCCGACTTGACTCACATATGGAGTAAAGGGGGCACACATGATTGTAGAGAGGTTGAGGGAGAGGGGTGGACAGCAGCCCTGCCACCGCCTGCTAGCACTCCCGACGTGGCTCGAAATGTAGGTTAATGATTACCTAGTTCGAGAGGACCCACGATGCCATGAGGGCCGACTGTGATAGTCGCTCACGATGATTCTAAGGGGCGCGCAATAAGGCGGGGGCCTTATTCCTTAGAGCCCTTAGTCTCCTACTAGTTTACTTGGCAGAGTATTGACTCCAGGGGTTATAGAGGTCTACCAATCAGTTCAGTCGGTGAGTGGCACCCTTGGAGCACGTGGTGCATCCTGAAGGGCACGTCACACAGAAGAAACTTAGTTGGTGAGTGGCACCCTTGGAGCACGTGGTGCATCCTGAAGGGCACGTCACACAAAGAAATTCCAGAGGCGAGTGGCACCCTTGGCGCATGTGGTGCGACCTGAAGGGCACGTCGCAATAAAGGTGGTTGATGGAGTCAGCCTAATTAGCCCTAAGTCTTCAGCACCTGAATAAAACCTTAAGCATTACCCTTAACCAATCGTCGTCTAGATTAGAATATAAACCCTAAGCCTAAGACCTTTTAGAAACCGGGGGGGAATTTTAGTGTGGCCTTAACAAATGAAAATTCAAAAAAAAGAGAACAAAACTCGGACCATCACCCCCTCTCTATCCTTGTCTACTTAATTAAACTATCCTCCATCGCCTTGATCTTCCAGTATCCATCTTCCTTTACTTGTGCAGTTCACATTTA
>JZKD02S2413737.1:274358-286828 GCA_000966675.3 Picea glauca
TGTT
Organism: Picea glauca; assembly: GCA_000966675.3. Lineage (NCBI taxonomy): Eukaryota > Viridiplantae > Streptophyta > Pinopsida > Pinales > Pinaceae > Picea > Picea glauca. Next base: position 274,363 of record JZKD02S2413737.1, read on the forward strand.
CCTGAAACGAGTAGAGTAGAATGCACAGTGATTTCTTGCTTCGATTATGGTTATATTATCACTTGGGAGGGCGTAAAGGTTCATTCTATGACTGTAAAATAGTATTTGTTTTCCTTCTGGACTGGGTTAACGTTTATTTTCATTTCTGGACTGGGTTAATACATTCCCTGGTCTACGTAAAGTTATATTGGTATGGAGGGTGTCATGTGACATATGGCTGCGTGAAACCTTCCCTTCTCTGGTATTAATGTTGCCTGCAGGAAGTAGAGGCCCGTGGATTCCATTTCTTCTTTTTGGTCTCGCTTGTAATAGTTATTGTCTACCTTTGATATAATCCCTGTTATGAACATAACCCTTGACTTCAGCGCATGTATTCTACTTCAAATGAGCTAGGGTTAAAGCTTGTTCCTTTTAAAATGAGTTCGTACTCCTGATATGTGGCCTTTACTGCATTTTGTTACCCTTTAACCCTTCACCATGACCTTGTTTTTGAAGCTATGCACAGGCTGTACCTTTCATTTTTTTTTCTTCTGATAGCTGAGACCATTGACGTGATTTGTAACGGAACATATCCCTACGCTACTGTATTAGATCCTTCCGTATCTGTACTTTGGTGTTCCAGCCACTATTACCTTGCTCCCATCATATAGATCTTTTACACCATATACAACCGAGAAATTTTTTTAATATGGAAGACCAAAAAAAAAAACCCTCCACAACGACTTATAGCTACACGCCTAAAATCTTGGTTCAACTACACCCTTCAAGGCGAGTTTAATAAATATAAAGCTTGGCAGAGCATTTTCAGTTGAATTAATTCTGATGATAAGCAGCGAATAAGTTAAATGAACGTTGGGTTGATTGACATTTGATTGCGGTTGGCAGAAATTTAGTTCTGGAATGTTTTATTTGATTGCTGGAAGGTTTGGTTGATTGCCGTCCATTACTCTCTCCGGTGCCTGCTGTATAATTTGATTTTGATTCACAGTGCCGGTATTCACTTGTGATGAGGGGCGACGGGTTTCTAGTTGTTTGATTGCTGTACTATTCACACTCCAGTGACAGCTGTGTATATCGGATTTTAACCCAAGCACCGTTATATACGTGTGATGAAGGAGAGCAGGCAATTTTGGTTTCGGTTGTTCAATTGCTGACCATTACTCTTCCTGCGACTGTGGTACAAATTGGACTTGATCGACTGAGCCGTATACATATTATTTGAGGGCCGTGTAGTAGACTCGATCCACTGACCGATTCCAATGACAACTGGTGTGCCTTGTCAATGAGTTTTTACATAATAAATTCGAGATAACTTTTCCTGGAAAAAGGTAAATTGAGCGTGGTAATGAGAGGTCCCTTGATTTTAATTCTCAGCCGTAGCATCTCTCAAACTCTACAGGAAATTTTTTTTTACTGTCATTTTGCCGCCAGCCAGTCATTCCTCGTTGGTTAAATCGCTGTCATTATCCATGCGCCCTAGGCCATAAATTTTCACTGTCGACTATTGACAGACAGCCTTATACCTTGACAAGATAAATCCCTGCTATCTAGCACTTGTCCCAGGGTCATTAAATTTTTTTTATTGCCAATAGTCGTTGCCAGATAGTCACTTTCCTTGTTTTGGGTAAATCGTTACTTCTCCTGGCGTTTGTTGTCTCAAGAAGTCGGTTGAACATGCTGTCCCATTTAAGCATAATATATTTCATTGATTCCTTGGGGTTATGGTGCTGCTTGACTCACCTGCCAGTAATGCGATTTGATTTCAATATCCGCTCAACCACAGTTAGGTCTGGGGACATTTAGGGTTTTACTTACTTGGCATTGTTTGCTGCAGCGCTAAGATTATTTAATGAAGACGTTAATGCAAGTCGATTTGCAATGATAATAACAGTTTAAATGTAATGGTAAAATTATTATAATAATATTAATAATTGACTGTTCATGTAGGCAGAATTGCAATGATAAGATATAATTAAATGCAATAGTATTATTTTTAATGGAAGATTTCTTTTGGTAGAATGGCAATGATAGGTAATAGTTAATTGCAATTAGTAATATTCTTAATCGAATATTAGTGTTGGTAGAACTAAAATGATAAGTCAATGTTTACTTGCAATGGCTTAATTGAAATAATAAAATTATTTAAATGATATATCAGTGCCGGAAGAATTGCCATGGTAAGTCCCTATTTAATCGCAATGGTTTAATTGAAATAATTATATTATTTTGAAACGATAATGCTGGCAGAATGGCAAGGTTAAGTAATTGTTAAATCTAATATTAGTAATACTTATTGAATTGGGAATGCTGGTAGATTAGCATAGTTAAGTAATTGTTACTTAATGAGTAGTTGCAATGTTATTATTATTTAATGGAGATGTCAATTCTAGTGGAAATGCAAGTTAAGTAGTGGGTTAATGATCACCTTTATGGTTATTTKTTGTTGCAATTCAATATCCTTTAATTGAATCTTTTAACTGAAACGTTAATACTAGTAGAAACRCAATGATAAGAATAGTTTAATGCAATAGACTATTATTAATTGCATGTTCATGTTGGTAGAATTGCAAAGATAGGTAATAGTTTAAATGCCATAGTAATATTATTAATGGAATGTTCATGTTGATAGAATGGCAATGATGAGTACTAGTTTAGTTGCAATGGTGATATTATAAATTGAATGTTAATGTCGGTAGAATTGCAATGAGGAGTACTAGTTTAATGAAATAGTAATATTATTAATTGAAGGTTCATGTTGATAGAATGGAAAGGATACGTATTAGTTTAATGCATTAGTAATATCATTAATTGAATATTAATGTTGGTATAACTACAATGAAAATGAATTGTTTAATGACAACAGTAGTATTACCAGTTGAAAGAAAATGTGGGTTAAATTGCGACGATGAGTAACTGTATAATGGCAATGTTAATAAGGATGCTTTAGTGGCAATATTAAATTTTGTTAAATGAACGCTCAAGACAATGCTTAGATCGCAATGATATCATTGGCTTAATTGAATATTATTGATTGTAGCTTAGGATAAGGTCTTTGTCTGTTCATGATAAGTATTGGAACCTTTGGTCTTGATTGATGTCTTCGGGTCCCAAGAATGAATGGTTGATTGGAGTCCTCCTGACTTGCATCTCCCATAGAGGTCGTGTCATCCCTGATCTTGTAGTGCTTGGTGGTTCTGTATTGCGCAGGCTGGCCGTGTCGGGCGGGTTGTAGACTCCTCCTGTAGCTTAGTATTTTTGTCTGTGTGTAATCCGGTGGAAGAAATCCAGTGCCGTATCAAGAGTCTCGGGTTGTTTAAAGGCACAGTTCCACTCTTGCGACACATTCTGAGCCGTATCAGTAGTCTCGGGCTGTTTAAAGGCACAGTTCCACTACTGCGACTCTCCTATTGCATTCCTTCATTCTGTGACAGTACTGTGCCTAACCCCTGGTGTCTGTCTCTACCTATAGCCGTTAGTTGCCCGCATCCTGTTCGGGGGCGTTTCTTCTTGTTGTCGCTATGATATGTCGGGTCATCTTGATTGTGTTCATCTTACTTGCGTCCGGTTGGTTCGAGTGTTGACGTAGAGGAGGGGGTTGTTTCTTCTACACGCGCGCACACCCTTTAACAAAAAAAAAAGTTTTCACCGGTTGACTGAGTGGTTGTCCTTAGCTAGGAGGGTTGTTACACAGACCTTTGATGATTTGGGTTATTCCAAAGTTCCGATGCAAATACTCTGAGGGTGAAATCTCACCGTCCATTGGAGAAGATATGGAGAGAGATATAGCTATCTATCATAGTTAGTTCTTGGATTCTCATTTCCTAACACAACTCTGATTATAGTATTCCGAGGAGAAATCAGGATCGTCCATCAAGTGACTATTAATAGAGAGGCTTGAAAGTTGAATAAGTCTAATGAGTAATCTCCATCATCCTTTGAAAATAAATTAACTATCACAATTGGAAGTTGTTCAGAGTGACTTATTCAGAGATTCCCAAATATTTCAAACTATGATATACTACCCCAACCAAGAGGAAGCAATCTGACCTTCCATTTGAAAGATCAAATCAATGACTATTGTCATTTTCAAACCAACAAGGTGATCATGGTTAACAATGATTAAACCCCATGAAGTTATGGGGAATTTGGTCGTGGTCTTAGCTCTTGGTCATAGCGCCAGGTCTCATGGAAAAATGTGATACGCGTGCATGAGAGTTTGAAGTTCCTATGAACTTCAAATGGGTGAGACAACAAATTAAATACTTTTAGATTTCATCCAGGATGTAGATGGAAGTTTTCTGAGATATTATTGCTACCATGGACATGTTCATTCCATGTGTGGTCCCATAACCCATAGGTCCGAGGATCGAACTTCTTGATTTCATGGATCTTTGGGACCCCCATTTTCTTCTTTCATCAGGTGGTATCATAGCTAGGAAACATTTCATGTGTGTGAGTGAGTATATGTAGAAGCCTGAGAAGAGAAGGAGTTCTTAGAAGGTACTAGAGGAGAGAGAACCTGTAATACTGAAAATGTTAGAGCTTAGGAAGAAGCTTGGTGAGGTATCAGGTAGAAGGTGCAAAGTTTTTCTATAGAGGCTTAGTTTCAACTCACTATTGAGTATGGGGAAGCTCAGTGTATGACACAAGAGGAAAAAGGATGACCAGAGAGTGAAGATGGATGAAACAATGAAGACACATGATCAAGAGATCATGAAATTTTTCTACCCTAGGAGTCTGATGCAGGAGAAAACCACCCCAAATCAAAGTTGAAATTGTTTAACATTATAGAAGATGAGGATGTGGACAGACATGGCCAAGAGGACGATATTTTGTCAATATTTGTGTAAATTTTATTATCATAAAAATTGTAGGTTGGGAAAATCCCGACCCTATCCACAATATGGTGAGAACTATGGGAATACCTACCCACTATCACCTTAGGTAAGTACTCCCCTCACTTTAGTGAAGGATAAATCCTACACTAGGGGGGTATCCTGGGTGAACCTAGGGGGAAATGAGGTGGAAAGTGGAGTAATGGAATATGATCCCCCTATAGGTCAAGATAATAAGTGGAATATGGATTAGAAACAATTCTTGGTAATGGTCAATGGTTTCCAAATGCTTGAGTACCTGCATAAGATAATTGTACCTACCCGAGACAAGAGAAAAACAAGTATACAAGCCTAATATTCCAATGGACAAGCAAGTGAACCTTGTTGTCATATATTAAAACGGTAAACAAATATATATATATCATCAATGAAATAAATTATTTACTACAGAAATAACCATGGAAACTATCAAGCAATTATTGGACAATGAATCACTAAACCAATTGATAACTTTCCACTATTCAAGAACAAACTTTGACTGTAACATCCAAGTGGCTGTAGAAAATATTTTCTACAACATTAAGTTTCAACCAAGAAAATTAGCAAGACAATCGATGAAAAGTTAGCCAATAAGAAGTAGAACAATAATAGTAGCTTCCAAGAAAATTTCCATGGTTGAAAAACAAGTTAAAGTAAAAGATAAAATATGTTTTTTTTTATCCTAATGGATGTATATTTTTATTAATGATAACAATAGAATTTATAGGCTAAATAATATGCCTTGGTGGCTCAAGGAAGCCTAGGGAACCAAGAAAATATTCCAAGTTTGACAATTTCAATATCTCTCAAAATCATGTATCCCAATGCAAGCAATTTTATTTCTCCAATGAAAAATTAGATTAGTTCCCTGTAAAATGGGTTATGGAGTCTTCTTGAATTATGCTAGGTCTATTACCTCTCTATGAGTGTAATACCTTTTACTCCCTAGATCAAGTAACCCTAAGAAGGTAATTCTAGGAGGGTGTAATCCCTTTTACTCCTCCCAGAAACCTTTGCAATAGCCTTTTCAACAAACAACAATGATAAAACTTGGTGGAGGGTATATACCCTTATATTCCTCCAAGGATGTATCCAATAAAAACCATGGAAAAAGAAATAAGAACTAACAAAATTGCATATTTTTCTTACCAATTCCAAGAGCATGCAAGACAAAACCCTAGTTACCAAGAACTTTCATCACCATAGCAAGAGAAAAAGGATCCAGGAGCTAGCGAACCACTTCACTCCACAAGACATTTATAAAAAAATATCATGAGAGAGAGAGAGAGAGTTATATTTCCCAAGAGGGGTGCAAAATTCAGCCAAGTAGTTATTCTCATGTGAGAGAGTTATGTCAAAATGAAATGAAAATGATCCTTATTTATACAAAACTCCCAAAAAGTGTTTGTCCACATAAATGTAGGGAAAACAAAAAATTAAGGAGGCCATCATCCTTTGATTTTCCTCTTTACAAAACAAATTTAATATTAACTTTAAAAAATGCACAAAATAAACCATAGTTGTGACATCAATCCCTTTTAGGGTTACATTTTACCATGATTGGCAAGTCGTTGAACTTGAGAATGAAATTATTGGGCCTCCAAATTCCTTCCCTTCAAGGTATAAGGGGTTGTCCTCATCAAAATGTGCCAAGTGTCCATCAAACATCACATCACCACCAAATACCTAGCCCCAGGATGGCGTCAAGCCCTCCAAGATGACATTGTAGCCTCCAAAGGAAAATCGTTGGGATTGTAAGGGATAGGTGAGGTCCTCCAAGGTGTCTTCCTCTTCCTCCCAAGGAAATTTTCATCTCCTTTATTTCCCCAAGTTCTGGGCTATGGAATCCAGCCGGTGGGCTTCCTGCCTCGATGAAGGCCCAAGTTGGGATTTTTCCTCCAAAACATCCATCAACAAGGTCTTGCAAAGACAGACAAGTGAACCCTCCAAGGATATCAAGTCAAAGAATCGTGGCAAGTAAAATTACATTTAATACGAGATTCATCTAAACATGTGCATCAAAACTACCTTATTAGATTAAACAAGTGCTCAAATACCCTATGCAATTTTACATTTTTAGGTATGGGAGGGTTGACAAGGTGATCTATTGGGTGAATTATTGATTAAGTTAAGGAGTGTTTCCTAGGTGGAAACTTTGCTAAGTCATGTGGAGAAGATGAAGTGGATGGGGGTAAGAGTTTTGGGCATGGGTTTCATGACATACAAGGGTTTGTATTGTCTCATTTATGGGTGTCTTTGTAGAGGGTGTGGTGCACCTTCGTTTTCAATGCATATTTTTTCCAATCCCATTTATTATCATTAATTGTTTAAAATGATTCCAAGTTGAAGCCAAGGTGGGAATTCTACCTAACAATGAAAAACATTTCCCACGTTAACTCTACCCTGGTCACACTATGCTTCCCCAAGTTGAAGACAATCTGTGGTACTTCTACCTAAGCATGAAAAACATTGCACACACACACTCTACCTTGGTTGTCATTTTTATATTGTTATTTTTCATGGGTCCCATCAAATTCTTATGAGAGACATTTCATTGTCCTTGAGATACATGGGAGAGCATGTAGAAGGTTTATGATTGGATTTTATATTTTTCCAACTACAAACCTCTCGGCCTTTAGCCCCTTCTTCCCATGAAATGAGGTATAATCCCTTCTTGGGTCAGTACACCTGAAAATCCAAAAAGATAAGGAGACGAAAAAGGATGAAGTGTGGAAAATGATAAGTATGATCGAGAATGGTATGATGAATCATTAAGGAGACCTCCCGGTAGAAAACCCATCCCTAAGGGTGACCAATTACTAAGGTGCAATTTAAACCACCAAGGAGAAATGGGGCAAACAACATAATTTTCAAGCATAGGTTCTATAATCAGAAGAAACTTTAAATGATTGATTGATGTCAAAGGATTGATTGATTGAATATGTCAAAGGAACAATGTCTTGTATGCCAAAGGATTGATGTGAAAGGAACAATGTATTGTCACAACATACTGATGTAATATGTATTGTCCTTGATGTTGGATCATGTTTTCATTGATGCCAAAGGATTGATTTATTTATGTCAAAGGAACTTGTCTTGGATGCCAAAAGATTGATGTCAAAGGAACAATGTCTTGTCATAGCATACTGATGTAATATGTATTTTCCTTGATGTGAATGGATTGATGTCAAGGGGAATCATAGTCACATGATGTCATGCATGGATGAATATGGATCATTGAGTTGGCATTGATATATGATGCATAGACGAATATGGATCGATGTGGTTTCATTGATATATGATACATATTTGGATTGATGTAAAGATGACTCATTATTGTAAAAATGGATGAACTCCAAAGTGGTCCCCTTATGGTGAAAGTCCTCAAAGGAAGATGCTTTGTAGATGAGTTATACTAGTAGTATGGTTATATAACCCATGCTTAATTTTGAAATAATGAGATGAAGATCAATGAATTATCAATGAGACTATCCTAGATGGATAATGCTTGTAATTCCATTTCCGGTGGTATGTGGAACGTCACAGAACTCCTCACGGTTTGAGAGTTATGGCATTACAAAGTTGGAGGACCCTCATATGTTGGCTTGAAGCCCCAAACAGTCAAACAAGTAAAATTGCTTGCAAAGAAGAAATTATTTAAATAATAAAGTAAAATGACATAGTCAAAAAAGATTATTTAAATAATAAATTGAAGTGACAAAGTCAAAGAGGATTATTTAAATAATAAAGTGAAGTGACAAAGTCAAGGAGGATTATTTAAATAGTAAAGTAAATGGAGAAATTTCTATTTATGGAAAGTGGTTATAAGAAGGTTAACCCTAAAATGAGGAAAATGGATTAAGTGTTCAAGTGGCTATTGGATACATGGACAAGTGGAAAATTGGGCAAAGGTGGACAAAGTGGCCTAGAATATGCTTCTAAAGAAGCTACTTGGAGAGTATAAATAAGAGGCAAGGGTCTCTTGTGAAAAATATCTCTTGAGCATATAATGAAGATCTATTCTGAGAGAGAGATTGACTGGAGGATCTCATGGACACATCAAAGTTTCTGTAAGTATGATAGTGAAATTATCAGAAGTTTAGAAACCCTAGTTTCTGAAGGAGTACACGAGCAACAGTGGGCCAGAGCACATACATATGAGGGCTATAGTGAGGTAGGATGCGTACAAACGTGGGATGAAGGAAGGCATAGCACATACAGTTGGATGGAAGTCATGAAGAATTGAGTGTAAGATGGTGCCAGGCTCTTGAAGGCTGAAGCAAGTTCCAGATTTGCATTCTATGGGCTTAGATATGCCATAGAAACTTTGGTATGGTTACATAGTTGTCTTGATGGATACTCTTACTTATTGTATGGTGAATTCTTAAGGCATTCTTGGTATGGCTGTTGTGATATGGTTATCTTGGTTGATTGATAGAGTGAGAAACACTCTTATGGTTCAGTACTAATATGATTTCCATAGTATATTGGTTTCTTATATATCATTCATATTGTATGGTTGAGGAGCATGAGTAATTTATTGGATAGAATAGATGTGTTGTGATTGGTTATGGTTCATATTGGTCAGTGAAAGATAGAAGTGGATGGGACTGAGGGATATAGAGGATCTGAGTTTTTCATGGAGAGAAAACCCTAATTGTGAAGAAGGAATACACAGGTTGTAGTACAGATAGGCCACGTACATACACGAGCTGTACTACTGGTAGGGAACATGCATACACATGTTGCACTACTGACAGGTCGCGTACCTATTGACATATTGGTATCTATCGAGGATTGATTCCTCTTCTCAGTTGGTGCTGAGTTGTGTAAGTTAAGTCTTGCATTGTAGAGTTGGTGCTCTTTTGGATTTGTAACTCTATTTAGTTGTTGCTGATAACCCAAGGATTGTAGTCTATAATAAAAAGAAAATTGTACATACATCTCATGTTCTTTGTGTTCCTTGTGGTGATGGATTATTGATGATATATGTAACTGATATATGTTGCTAATGTATGTTCACATTTAACTGGTTATAAATGACAAAAATAAGTAATGAGTAAATGGTGATTGCTAACTAAGGATTTTTGTGAAGGGTAAGTGGTAAAAATGTCCCTACATTGATTACCCCCCCCTCTCTTAGTGTGGTTGGTGTGTCCAACACCTTCTTCCCATGAAATGAGGTACAATCCCTTCTTGGGTCAGTACACCTGAAAATCCCAAAAGACAAGGAGATGAAAAAGGATGAAGTGTGGAAAATGATAAGTATGATCGGGAATGGTATAATGAATCATTAAGGAGACCTCCCAGTAGAAAACCCATCCCTAAGGGTGACCACTTACTAAGGTGCAATTTCAACCACCAAGGTGAAATGGGGAAAAGAGCATAATTTCCAAGCATAGGTTCTATAATCAAAAGAAAATTTAAATGCAACATACTCAAATGCCTCAAATATTAAAGTGACACTTACCACATTACCCGACTTGTACCTCATGGGGAAATACTCATCATCTTCTGGAAGCAAGTTGATGTGTCTTATGCCATCGTCACAAATCCAAGATGTGTGGTGGTGAAGCGGGTCTTTGTCTGAGAAAATCCCGACCCAATCCACAAGATGGCGATAACTATGGGAATACCTACCTACTGTCACCTTAGGTAAGTACTCCCCTCACTTTAGTGAAGGAGAAATCCTACACAAGGGGGGTATCTCAGGTGACCCTATGGGAAAATGAGGTGGGAAGTGGAGTAATGGAATATTATGCCCCTACAGGTCAATATAAGAAGTGGAATATGGCCTGGAAAAAAGTCTTGGTGATGGTCAATGGTTGCCAAATTCTTGAGTACCTGTAGAAGGGAATTGTACCTTCCCGAGACAAGAGAAAAAAAAGTATACAAGCCTAATATTCCAATGGAAAAGAATAGGAATATTGTTGTCATAAATTACAACAGTAAACAAATATTATATCAACAATGAGATCAATTATTTACTATAACCATCCAAACTATTAAGTATTTATTGGACAATGAAGCACTAAACCAATTGATAACTTTCCAATATTCAAGCACAAACTTTGACGGTGAAAGAGGGTTGTTAGATAGGATTTTCAGAGAATTATTGTAACAACCAAGTGTCTATAGAAAATATTTTCTACAACAACAAGTTTCAACCACAAAAATTAGCAAATAAACCGACAAAATGTTATCCAATAAGCAATAGAACAGGAATAGTGGCTTCCAAGCAAATTTCCACGGTTGAAAAACAAGTTAAAGTAAAATATAAAGTTTGTTTTGTTGCAGCCCTAATGTCCATATATTTTTATTAATGATAAAATGAGAATTACTAGGATAAACAAGATGGCTTGGTGGCCCAAGGAAGCCTAGGGAACCAAGAAAAGATTCCAACTTAGACAATTTCAATATCTCTCAAAATCACGTATCCCAATGCAAGCAATTTTATTTCTCCAATGCAAAATTAGATTAGTGCCTTGTATAATGGGTTATGGAGTCATATTGAATTGTGTTAGGTCTGCTACCTCTCTAGGGGTGTAATCCCTTTTACTCTCTAGAGAATGTAACCCTAACAAGGTAAATCTAGGAGGGTGTAATCCCTTTTACTCCTCCTAGCAACCTTTGTTAGAGCCTTTTCAACAAACAACAATAATAAAACTTGGTGCAGGGTATATTCCCTTATATTCCTTGAAGGATCTAGACAATAACAACCATGGAACAAGATTGCAATTTTTCTTACCAATTCCAAGAGCATGCAAGAAAAAATTGTTAGCCTCTTACTCATATACAATCATTAAGTCTTGGTATACCACCTTTGTATATTTCACATGCTAGGATATAGTTGTTATCCTAAGTGTGTTTCTAGATTCCTATATTTCCTCCTCCTACCTTATCTCTCAATGAGGTGTCGATGTGAGAGAAATTGAGGTGGTTTCATTATTGTATTATATATTTGTATCATTAAGATGAATACAATGTTGAGAATTATGGCTTGAGGACTTTTCCACTAATCTTCTTGTCCTATTATTCTTATGCTCAATTTGTTCAATTGGTATCAGGGAAATTATGGCCTTAAGGGAATGATAAAACCATGGTAGTTCTCCATGGAATTTGATGATTGATTGAGATGAGATGTAGCTGGGGCCTGTAGCTAAAGATGAGCATGCAACTAAAGAATATCAATTGCAACATAAACTACATCATCGAGGAAAGACTGATCTCTCACCAAGAACTTTCATCACCATAGAAAGAGAAAAGGATACAATAGAAAATGAACCACTTCACTCCACAAGACAATGATAAACAATAGCATAAGAGAGAGAGAGAGAGAGAGAGAGAGAGAGAGAGAGAGAGAGATTTCCCAAGAGGGGTGCAAATTTCAGCCAAGTATCTCTTCTCATTTGAGAGAGTTATGTCAAAATGAAATGAAAATGATCCTTATTTATAAAAAAATACTAAAAATTGTTTGCCCACAAAAATTTAGGGCAAACCAAAAAGTAATGAGGTGAACCTCCTTTACTTTTCCCCTTTACAAAATAAATTTAATTTTAACTTTAAAAAATGCAAAAACGAAACCCTAGGTG
>JZKD02S2413737.1:313350-340701 GCA_000966675.3 Picea glauca
TTGTTAAGCAACCGTGTCCTTCACTCCAAAAGACCTCGCAACTGTGCAAGTTTGTGCTCGTTGAAGATTTTTTTGAAGATGTATATGTCTACACGAATCTAATGAAGTATATTCATAATTGATATTTCCACACATATACACTTTATCGTCTTGTAATGAATAGTATCCAAATAAATTTTGGATGAAACTTTGAAAATTGTGCGGCCGTTTCCGCGAAAATGTTGAAATTTTGTTGAGTTTGAAATGATCATAACTTCAATTTCCAGACTCCGTTTCAGACGATTGTTTTTTTGAAATTGGATATTTTCCCAAGAGGAATTCAAATATCCAATTTTTTTCTGCAAATGTTTCTCAGAAAATATCAGAATTGAGTCTGATGTGCGCAGCTCTCTTTTTGTCTCCTGAGATGCATGCATGGTGTTAAGCCCTAATATTGGCTCATTACCCCTCAATTGGGGCATATTATATTAGTAGTGTTATTTTATTTATGTTGGATTTAGGCCATTAGTTGTAATTATACCTCATAGTGTCCTATATATACCAAGGAGACATTTTCATTTTGAATCATCTTGTACTTGAACATTTAAGTGGGGTAAAAGGACGTTGCCCCCTCGAAGAGGCTTAATATTTGAAATTATCTCTTTTTCAAGGCGTTGAGTACTTTTTCTGAGGTTTTTCTATGCTATATTGACATTTGGTTCATAACATATGGTATCAGAGCTCAAGGTCTTGGGGTTTCGCTGCTACATCTGAGACACCTTGGAATTTTTACTATAACTTGTTTTCTACAATGTTTCAGAAGGAACGACTTAGAGGATATTTAGTAGATGGATCAAGGTACGTTGGGTTTAAAATTCATCTCCTGAGGCCTTATAATTTTAGAGATACAACCTGTACAATATAGGGTTCTGGAATCATCCCGAAATGAGTCATTGCGGAATTTTCACTATAAAACTTTTTATGTAATGTTTCAGACCCTGAACTTTGGAGATAATTTACAAAAATTAGTAAGATATATTTTTTTAAAATTTCATCTTCTGTGTCATCTTAAATTTGTAGATACACCTTGTGTAAGATAGGGTATCTGACTAGTCCTATTGACTAGTCTCAAGAAGGTGTTCCAAGTAAAAAAATCATAACTTCGTGCTAGAGTATCCAAATTGAGTGGGACTAGTTTCATTAGATTGTGGACAGTCTTTAGTATTTCAGGTGTAGGTTTCAGAATTTTATATCAATTATTTTGTGCAGGGCACGCTATACAAGTGAGATCTTTTGGAAAGGAAAAAAATCGGCAAGTTGTGGGGAAGTTACCGTAAATTCCTCTTGGCACATCCAATTTTGATCAGACCTGTGGAATTGCAGAGAAGAAATATCAGAGAACTACATAAAATAAAGTTTCATACCCAGAAGGGCCAAAACTTGGGAGATACAACATAAGACATATTGTCTAGCAGAACCACCTCAAAATCAAGGTTCAAAAGTGATACTTAGCCAACATGCCACCTGTTGTTCTGGAGTCTGTACTTAAGGCTTAGAAGTACAATGTCTAGGCATCTGAAAGTGTGTGAGAGATGAAGAAGAAAGAAAAGTCAACCTTCGACAAGGGAAGCTAGGGCTGATGTCTAGGTTGTATTTGTCTAGCTTCCAACTATTCTTGGATGTTTATGTCCCTTTCAATCGCAGCCCACGAACACTCAAGTTTTCCCCGGGTAGTGGCTATTTTAAGAATGGTATCAAAAAGTTTCAAGGCTATATGAGTTTGATCTGAAAGTCCAGGTTCGATATTAGGCTATCTTGTCACAGGGACAATCATAGATCCCATGTTGTTTGTAGCTATTACAGCCTCTTGAAATGCGACCCGAGCTGCTCCAACTTCTCTCTCTCTGATAGATAAGTTTTCCAATACTTGATCAACAAGTAAGCAGTTGTCCCGAATTATTTATATCTTGGCAAGTAAACTTTATTGGCCTATAGAAACTCTGCTCTGAATCTCCATAGCCTAGGCCTGAAATGTCCCGATATTTATAACTTGGCTTTCAGTGAGTTCTAATCTAGCCTGTAGCTGCCCTATCAAGTCCCTTTGTTGGCCTACTTGTATTTGAATGGTCTGAGCTACCAGCTCTGCTTGTTTGAGCTTATCTTTGAGTAGCTCAATTTCCTTTTTATTGGCTGCTCTTGCTTGTTCTATTTCTGTGTTCACCTGGTCTTTGGCAGCTTCCTCTGCATTGGCTAGTTTAGTTTCTAGTGTTTTGATGAGGCGATTTTTTCTCTTCAACTGATTTTTCAAAAAACTGACCGAGTATTGATTGGCTATAGCAAAGGCTCCCAAGGTTCCTACTATTTCAGTCGAGAACTTGTCTTTCTTCATGTCTTTCTCGTCAGTCAACACCTTCAATTTCTTGGCCGCTAATCCTGCTTCTTGATAAAATTCTCTTTTTACCACCGCTTTTTTCTTTTTATCAAAAAATAATTCATTCGGAGGAAGCTCATCCATGGTTATAGGTCTTAATTCTTCGCCGAAAATCTAGCCAGCGTCTCTAGCCCCTTTAGTGGACTGTAGGGGGGTAATGGAGGCGTTGGGATTCCTGACCTGCTTCGACGATTGGCCCGGGGTGACAACTGTGGTCAGCTTTTTCGGTGGATTTGGGGTCCGCGCTTCTTGATTCGGGACCTCAGTTTTCTCTTCCCTGTCCTGGTGCTCTTCTTTCCTGGGTGTTGAATCTTTGGAGCCTTTGGCTACTTTTTGCTGCACTTTTGTTGTCATTGGATTCTCACCCCGCAATACTGGGGGAAGACAACTCCACTGATGTTCTTGAAATTTTAAAACATCGGCCCTCTCTTTGGGTGCTAGGGATGGTATCTGAGCCAAAACCTCGACATAAAATCTTGTGCCTCAGAAGATGTCATCCGAAGGTGAATTTTCATGCTCAAACCTTTTAAGTCCGCAACTAGCCAAGTGATTAATTATGACCCTATGCGGATCGTGCTTCTTAAATTTGACATGAACCAATTTTAGGTATTCCAGGGTTGTGGCCTCAGCTTTAGCATTCCCAAAATCTAACAAAGAATAGGAGTTTAAATGAATAGGAAAAGGTGGCCATACCTTCTTAGAATATCCCTTGAGTTCCTTGCTTACGCCATCGATTACGGTTTTCCTGGCAATATCACGTCAAGACAGCCTATCAGGTATGAACAATGGTAAGGCATGTAGGGGAACAAAAGCACCGAAAACCCTAAGATATGAAAATTCTGCTTCCACATACCAGTCGACTATACTGATCAGTTTTACCGTGATACTATCTGAGATCCTGGGTGGCGGGTGGCCGAAGATAGTGACATGCAACGGTACCATTACCCAATTAAATATTTCATACACAAATTCTGAAGCCTTGCTTTCCCACAGCTTTGAATGGTAGACATGGATGGGCTCGGCCTCTGATGGATTCCATCTCCAGCTCATTAACGGAAAAGGCGTTAGAAAACACACGACGTCCGTGATATATGCAGACATAAAGAATGAAGCGATTTTCCTGCTCACCCTCAGTGCTCAATATTCTGTAACCTGACTGGTCAAACTATCAGACAGTAGTTTAGCCTAGTTGAAAGAATAGCCTTCGGCGACTATATGTATTAGAGGCACCCACTGAAGAAAAAAATGTGTGGTGTCCTCTCTCCCATATAATCTGCAGGTCATCATAGTTACATATTTAAACTGTGGTTCCAACGAAGAGATTGAATAGATGCCATTACTGTCCACCCTAAACTTCACAGGGTGTGAAACCCAATATTTGATTAAATCGGGCATACCCTTGTCGTATTGCACACATTCCTTCTGTTTAAAATTCTCCAAGAATTCAACATTGTATGCGAAGTCTGACACGGTTGGCAACTTGTACATAGCCTACAATTGTTCCGGTCTGAAAGTTCTAATGGTGACCCTCTGTTCGTTGACGATGGTTCTGGTTGGTATATCTACATGGTCTAATGCCCACCGTACCATATTGTAGTAAGGGATCAGCCATGGCCTCGCCGCCACTTTATGCATTCCAGCCTGGACGACAGTCTTATATTTGGTGGTCGGGTCATCTTTTTCATTGTCACTGGAATCATCTGAATAATCTACCAATTCAGACTGTAGAACCTCAGAAACATATGACCAGGTCTTGATAGAGTCGACACTTCGAGGTGAAGTATCAGAGACGTTGTCTGAACCTTGTCTTGAAACCTCTATGTTGGCTTTAGACGCTTTTCGCGGGGCCATGGCAGGGGATTCTACTTTATCTCTTCTACAATAAAAATATGTATACATACAGAAGTTAGTTCGCTGAGAAAAGTTTGCTCTGCGTAATATAGAAATGAATTTGTGACAAAAAATAAAAGATCTATATATTTGACCATTTAAAACTTGGTATTTTTCAGGAGCAGAATGGTCAAATCATTCTTAAATATAAATTCAGCAATAAAAATCCAATCCTTACTTGTCGATTCGCCTTGTTTCTAATTAATGTCATAAATTTTGACAGTTCGTAATGCAAGTTGGTGCAAGGAAAATTTAAAATTGCCTCATAGACTGTGCATGTATCAAAACGCAGGAAATGTTGGCTTAGCTTAATTAATCAAGCGTTATTAAACATTAAGTAAATTTTCGGCATTCGGTTCATCGGGAGTTTTCACTCTAACCCTTCAAGTCTTTAAAAGTCGAGACTGCGATAATTAGTTTTAGTTAATAAAAATGCAACCAGGATTAAGAGTTTAATTAATCATGTTTAAAATTATATCGCGACTCGGGGCTGTGAACGTAAAGCTTCCGGGAGGAGTGTATGCCAAGTTGTGAAATCACGAGATCGCGAAGATGTGATCTATCTAATTAGAAGATAAAACCGGATTAAGTGTTTAATTAATTACGTTTTAAAATATATCGCGACTCGAGGCTTCGAACATATAACTTTTGAGGTAACAACATGTCGAGTTGTGAATTCTCGATAGAGCTCAACCACGGGTAAACTTTTTTCCTTTAACATTAACCCAGGTTACTAAAATAGAGTCTCACGATTTCGGATAATGGGGTTATGATAGTAAGACTTTTGGAGCTAGCAAACGCCGAGACACGAAATCCCGATGATTCTTAGCTGTGGTTTGGAATATCTTTACTCTCGGTACTGACCTGGGTAAAACTTTAAAGTTATTTTGTCATTTCACTCCTCGGGGCTTGTAAACTTTGTGATCTATAACTCCCGACATGCGACATCCCGAGGTAAAAAAAGGGGAGACTCATTTAAACGAAAAATAAAACTTTCCTTAAGAGTATGATAATCATCGTCGCTTACATGATGGGATTTCTGAAAATTTGGGGGAAATAAAGAAAATACAAAAACCAGCTCTCGACTTCAAGCATTAAAATATAAAATTTAAAAATGGCTGAAAAAACAAAGGCGGCTCCAACATAGGCTCCAACTAGGGATCCCGTTTTCCTGCAACATAGGAAGAATAGTAGACCATGTGCCTAAGTTGGGTAAATGGAGTCAATGGCTTTAAACCAGCGAAAAACTTCTTGGAACAAGATACAGAAAGGGAAAGAGAATTCGTTTTTTACTTGTGAAAAAGCTTTTCAAAATTCATATACTTTTTAACTTAGTTGTAGTCCCTTTCACGACTTTCCCCTTCTCGTTATTGAATTTTGGCCTGCGTCAAAACAATCAAAATAGTTCTAGGAGACTCAACAGATATTATGGCTATTGGCTTGTACCAAAAGAAACAAATTATATGTTTTTTAATTGGGAAGCCCTGTCTAAACTTGGAATGTAGATTGGGTTTTGAAAAAGTTGGTTACCAGAGCAGAGTGATATTCATGTATAACATCCTTACAGATATCTCAGATATTGCTTCACTACCAGCGAGCCTATTCAATACCCCGATGAAGTTATCTGGCCCCTTTTTACTGAATTTCCTTTCACCACTTCAAAATGTATTTATGCATTTAAATGTTGAGATGGTGGAAATCATTTTTTAATTTCCTTTCATCGTCTTTTGGAATAGATGGGGGCAATCATTTCTGAATTTCCTTTCACCATCTGTCTTATAATTTCTTTTTTAGAGCGCGAAGTGGGGGCAATCAATTTGTCTGAGGGATGATATCTGTGTAATATTTTTCATTACAGGTCTATCAAATTACTTTGATTACTCAGTACCAACCTTCCCTTAACTTTCACCACACCCTCATTTGCAGGGGAAAAGGAAAAAATTAATTTTTGGGGGTTTTCTATTTGAGAAAGCCTCAATCCTTTGAATATGTTGAAGGACCTAGAAAAGTCAGGATCGACCTATGCATAACCTTTGTTTGGTAAGAGACTAAAAATTTTGTGATGACCAACTTAATTTCCACAATCTGCTTCGAAGCTTTTGAAGGTCGAAATGTAACCTCTTGTCCCCATGTATGCAAACCATAAAGATCTTGGTTTTTCAAAAAAGGTAAATCTGAAAACAAGAAGAAGGGTGACGGATAGAGATTTGTAGACTAAAACAAAACAGGGGTCAAGAAATTTAAAACGAACCTTTGGTTTGTGGGGACACAATAAATGATTAATTTCTTTGGAGATGCTTCACTTTGTGTGACTCATTCATTTCATCTTATCCTTTTGTAAACATTTAACTACAGAAATGTTCTTTTATTTATTTATTTTAGACGATATTGCCGTATTCTTATGGGGTCATCTTGATTTTCTTTGAGAGCCTTTCGAAACAAATATTTTAGGAATTCTTACCTTTACCTTACCATTTCATTTTCTCTCCAAAATATCGAAAAAAAAATTCTATCACATGTTTAAGACGATTTATTTCCCGACACACCAATTTTCGTTTATTCCTTTGTTTATATCCCGAAACCTGAAAAAGGACACAATATGAAAAGTATCAAGGTTTTCTTTATTATTTTTTTTTTTTTTTAAGGGTATCGATTGTAAAAAATACTCGCGTCTTTAATTCTACAAGCTTGCTTATATTGAAAACAGACTTACCTATGAAATTTTTTTGAAAGAAAATGAAAAACGGAATAGCATGCATAATGAAACATTGTGTATGCTTATATGTAGGAATCCTATATATACATTATTATTAATTTTGTTTTTTTTTGGGCGACTGCTTATGTCATATAATGCTTCATATAACGCCTGTTGATAGGGGAGTTGAGGATTTCACCGTCAAGATTTTCTAATAGGAAATTTTTTTTTCCTTCAAGAGCTGAGAATCTCAATGGCCCATACCAGAGGTGATCAAATTTACCATGTTTCATTGCTTCCTCCCTCCTTGCGTCCCATCTTAATACTAAATTACCTGGGAGGAAGTCCCTGTCCTTTTCCCTATGGTCGAATAATTCTTTCATGTCATCTTGGTACTTCTGCAACTTTTCATCTACTTCGACCCTATGCTATTGAACCTCAATCAACTGATTTATCCTCCTGGTGACATGATTGGGTTCTTCTTTCTGATCTTGCCATAACATCATCACTGGGAGCGCTAGATTTATAGGTAACACCGCATATGTCCCATATACCATCTGAAATAGGGAAATGACGATAGATTTTTTTGTGCTTATGCGATTCGCCCATAAGGCATATTTTAAATGCACATGCCAAGACCTTTTGTTTTCATCCAACACTTTCTTAATTATATTGACCAGGCTCTTGCTAGATGACTCGGCCAGTCCGTTTCCTTGGGGGTAATACGATGTGGAATGACCAAGAACGATGTTATACTTTTGATAGAAGCTGATCATAGCCATATATTTGAAGGCTTGGGCATTATCTGTGACTATCTTTCGAGGGCAGCCAAATCTAGACAAAATGTTGTCTTCTAAGAAATCCATTACCACCGAGTTGGTTGCCCTTTTGGTTGGAATGGCTTCCACCCATTTAGTAAAGTAATTTGTGGCAGTTAATATCCACTTGTGTTGGGTGCTAGAATGAGGATTAATCTCTCCTATGAAGTCTAGACCCCATTGTTGAAACGGGGCTTCAGTTTTGACTGGAACTAAAGGTAGCACCGGGAGTTTCTATTTGCCTGCAAAAAGTTGTCAAGGGTTGCAGGCTCGGACTTTGGCATTAACGTCCGAGAAAAGTTTTGGCCAGTAGTACCCAACCCTCAGAATTTTGTAAGTTGTAGCTCTCTAAGCATGATGCCCCCTGCATACTCCTTCATGAAATTCATTTATAACACGCTCTGTTTCCAATTCGACTAAGCAGACTAACAAGAAACCGAGTGGGTCTTTCCAATATAGTTGATTTTCGGTGATACAATATTTAACCGCATGAAGCTTTAAAGTCCTGGCTTTTGATGGTGATAGTTCACTTGGGAATTTTAGATTCAGCAGGTATGATACTATGTCTCTGTACCAGCTTGATGATACAAACTTCTCTTCGATCCTATTTGGGCCTGTTTGTTCCTCGAGCTCGCTTATATATATGCTTTCATCGCATTCTTGCAGGAAATTGATACCTAGGGATCTGAAATTCAACTCAGCTAAAAGTTTGGCCAAGCCTTGTCCTTTTATCAATTTGGTCGATTTGATTTCCAGGTCAAATTCTTGGATTTTGGCAAGCCATCATCCTCTTTTTCCATCACTGTCTGGTTGTACCAAAATATCTTTCACAGAACTGGTAGGCATGTATGCAATTATCTTGGAGTGTAATACATATGTTTTGAATTCCTTCAATGCTTTTACCATGGCGTACACTTGTTTTTATATCATATCATACTTAAGTTTTGCGTCTCTAAGGCTCTTGCTGAAAAAGATGATCGGTTGTTCGAAACATTTTTCGTTTTTTTGTAGGAGCACCGCAACAATCGTGTGTTCGGAGGAAAATGAGAAAATAATAAATTCTTTTAGATAGTCGGGGCTTGCCAACACAGGTTCCTTGATTATGAATTTATTAATGTGTGCGAATGATGCTTTGGCCTCGGTCATCCATTTTACTTCGCTGTCCCTTTTCAACATACTTGTGATCAATTTTACAATCTCAGGGAAATTTGGGATAAATCTTCGTAAAAAAATTATTTTTCCTAAGAAATATTGAATCTCTTTTACATTTCTGGAAATATTTATAGTGTATATCACTTCAACCCTCTTAGG
This sequence comes from Picea glauca, assembly GCA_000966675.3. Lineage (NCBI taxonomy): Eukaryota > Viridiplantae > Streptophyta > Pinopsida > Pinales > Pinaceae > Picea > Picea glauca. The sequence goes on from JZKD02S2413737.1 coordinate 322,475, forward strand.
ATCAATCTTAATTCCATCCCTAGATACAATATGACCCAAAATTTTACCTTCCTGCATGGCGAAGTGTGATTTCTTTGGATTTAAGGATAGACCAAACCTGCAACATTTTTCAAATGTTTGTTTAAGATGTATCAGTTTCTCTTCGTCGGTTTTAGAGAAAACTGTCAAATCGTCGAGATAGATGACTATGAAATTATCCCTCTCACCGATGAAAGCGATGTCCTTAGCGCACTAGAACATGGCTCCTGCATTCATCAAACCGAAAGGCATTTTATCATACATGAACGTACCCCATAGTGTAGTGAAAGCAATTTTTTCTCTATCTTGTTCATTCATGGAAATTTGATTATATCCAGAGAAGCCATCAATCATAGACATTCTGTTATCTCCAACTACCTTTTCTAGCACATGGTCCATTTTGGACAGCGGATAGTTGTCCTTAAGAGACAACTTATTTATATTTCTGAAATCCACACACTGTTTGATTTCCCCATTCTTCTTTCTGACCGGGACTAGGTTTGCTACCCAGTCAGAATATCTTAGAGGTACTATTATTTTCACATCTAAAAGTTTCTTAACTTCTCTTTCGACCACAGGCAAGAAAATGGGGTTGATCTGTCTAAGCTTTTGCCTAAATGGTTTGACCCCAGGCTTTAGAGGTATCTTGTGATCAATTATGAAAGTGTCGTATGTTCTTAGCTCATCATAAGACCAGGAAAAAACGTCTTTATACTATCTGAGTAGGTCCTTATACTTACTTTTTACTTCGGGAGGGAGGAATTTAGATATTTTACCATATCGGATTCTTCTTTGGTTCCTATATCACAGTCCTCCACTTCTTCTGGTTGGGGTTGTAAGGTGGATTTTACAGGCATGTCGTTTTGATCAAAAAGTATTTCCAGAGGGATCAGTCCTTTTAGAATCTGGTTATTTTTTAGGACCAACATGTGATGATTTGTAATTTTTTATTGGAAATCTTGAGGGTCCTCCCCTTCTTGCATAGTCCATGTATGATCATTCTAATTTTCTTGATCTGTGTGAGTTTCAGAAAAGTCGCCTACTACTTCGAGAAACTTCTTAATTTGTTCATCATCTTCAAAAACCTGCCAGTGTCGTATGTTGTCTGGTATAGATGGTCTGTGTTTTATCTCTATGTGATACTTTAATTTAAAGGTTGTAGGAGGAGCGAAAGATGAAGTTGATTTATCTAGTACATCAGCCTGCAAGTTTTCTGTGCGTGGGATGAAGTGTACATTTACGTTGGAGAAATTTTTTTCCATTAGGTCCCAGGCATAGTTTCTGTATGATCTTAATCTGGGGTGCTTGGCTTGGTATTGCCGATTTATTTGTTTGACTATCAACTCTGCATCCCCGTATACCTCTAGGTTTTTTATACTTAGCTTCTTGGCAACCTCTAATCCTAAGACCAAGGCTTCATATTCACATACATTGTTAGTATAATCTATATCCAATTGTAGTCTGTAAGAAAAAGGGACACCGAACCTTTCTTCGGGTGCCACAAAAAAGACTCCTGCACCAGCTCCTTCGCATGACAGGGCACCGTCAAAAAACATCTTCCAGATACCAGTGTTACATATATCTTTGGTCATGTTACCCAACTCTTTCTGATCTATATATTTTTCCTCTGTGCCACCATATAAACTGTCATCGAAAGATAAGATACAATTTCCCAAATCTTGATCGGCAATGTAGATAGGGAAATTGTTAGGATTTTGAGGGTCACTCACCGTATATGCTAACCTCGTCTCCCTGTACAACTGAGTAAATTGCCCACCAAACAAAGGAATTGTGGTGAAATTCATATCTAGTTGAAGAGACCCCCCAAGCTTGGCTCCCCAGGATCTAGACAATAGTAGCTCGTACTTGGGGGGAATATCGACGACAACCACATCCATGAAAATGCTCTTAACTGGAACTTGTGCCAGTGTGACTACCAAATCCTTTATCATTCCCATGCATTTAACTCTTCTCGAATTAAAGGAGTAGAGGTATCCATAAGGTCTGGTAATTTGGAGTCCCAACCTATCCATAATAATTTTAGGCATCACGTTATCTGAGGCTCCGGAGTCCAACATGCAGTTATGTAGTAATCGGTCATGCACGTTTAAGGAGATATAAAAGGGAGCGACAATGTCTCTGGCTCCTTCAAAGTGTGGGCCAAAAGTGATACTGGGTTTATCATCTTCCAAATTTAAGACATCGGACTGGCTTTCTTGCTCTGAAACACTTATCACCTTGGTAATATGTTTTCGATAAACTAGGTTTTTAACTAGTTCTACTAGAGGAATTGGTATCTTAATTTTATTTATTTCATTCTCAAAACTGAAAGCCCTGCTAGCCTTGTCTGTTTCTTTAGATGGGACTTCGGAACACTTCTTCTCCAACGTATTGGTTTGGATCGACTTATTACTCTTGGTCTTGGTCAGAGGTGTATTTGTATTAGCCGCTTCGGTTCCCTCTGTCTGGGTCTCAACCTTCTTCACTTCCGGGTCTAGCGTGTTTACCACTTTCATTTTGCTATTGGGTAGCGTTGTTTCTTCCTGGGTAGGCTCATAAGTTTGCCCTCTTGGGAGAATTTTCTTAGGTTGAGTATTTGAAATGGGCTTGCTCTTAGATCTTAAGTTATACCTTGGTTGGACTTCAGCCATTATCACATCAGTTGCTTCTTGATAGCTGCAAAGGTCGGTATAATCTCCGTCTTCACCTTTAATTGACGATTGTTGGGTGTTTAGGGATTTTTCATAATCTTATTTAGTCAGATAAGGTTTTGTGCAGTCATCACCTAAGTTCATGACATCATCCTCTAAATCTCTGAAATCTTGTAGATCATTCCCTCCTATAAGATTTTCATTCTTTAGGGGAGTTTGTATTTTCGAATCTTCGTTTTTTACCTATCTTTGTTGATTTAGGAGGTTTGGGTTCCTTCTGAAGTCCTTTTTGGTGAAAGAATCAGTTTTGGCATGTTCTAGCTCCATCCTGGAAATCTTATTAGTCAGTTCCTTAATTATTATGTCCATATCGTCTACTTTGTCATTTGTGTATCTATTAGACCCTGATGGTCCCGCTTGTTCTCTAAAGCGTCTATTTTCTCGGTTTCTCGCTTCTACTTTAGCTTTTAAATTATCGGAAGCCATCATATTTGACTCAATTTCCACAGCGTCATCTTGCATTCGGTTTAAAGTAGCTCCCCTTCTTTCCCTTAAAAGAAGTGCAAAATCTGGTTCGAAAGCTCCCGCGAAGGTTACTTTGGCTGCGGGTTGGGACGGTTTAACTTCGGCTGGGATTTTGTTATAGAGTTTCTTGAATCTTTGAATAAAATACATAACTGTTTCTGAATTCTTCTTTCTTAAAGACCCAAACTCGGTTAAATAGTACAAGTGGTCCTTTCTTTCACCCCATTGTCTAAGGAAGGCATCTTCCAAGGCATCATAGGACAAGATAGATCTTGCGGGTAAACTCTGAAACCAAGTTCGGACCTGACCTTTGAAGGTTTGGATGAAAATCCTTGAATAAACATCTTCATGTTCAAGACCTAGGATGTCTGTGAATTGATCGAAGAAATTTATGTGTTCGGTTGCGGTTAAATCTCCCTCCCTGGTAAATTTTGGCAATTTTTTTATATAATTCTTAGGGAGGTCGTGTAGAGGAACAGGCAAGACCAGAGTGGCGTATCTTTTCTCCACCTTAGAGAACACTCTGGGAGGAGGAACAAGTCCTTTACCTCCAGCTCCTCCTCCGACAACACCTCCACCTCCTCCTCCAGCGGCTGCCATCGATATCAATGGAAAGTTGTAAAGGGGGTTATGGAAAATTAGAAGTGGTTCTTTAGTTTCTTCGTGAGGTGAAAAAGATAAGGATGAGTGATAAGGAACATGAGGGATTGGTTCCTCAGATTTGAAAGAGATGTAATCAGGTGAACCGACGGGTGTAGAATACGAGTGTGTAATATACTCTTTAGGATTAGGTGAGGTCGGGAAATTTAACTGAAGAAACTATGGTGTATCAACTGCTGACAAATTTTCAGCAGGGCCTTTTCCTTTGTGTACTAAGGGGATTGTCAAATGGATCTCACCTATAACTTCAGAGAAATTTGATGTTAGACTCTTGGGGTCAAAAGGTGGACTATGCAAAGTTGAAGGTTCAGAAGAACTCTTGGTCTTCCGTTGTGGGTTTTTAAGCTTATAGGCTACAGCGGTTGGCTTAAGAGAGCCTCTCGCCTTTAGAATCTTCTCGAGATCAGTAACGGGCGTGATCTGTTTACCATTCAGGTTTTGTATGGTATTCCTTTGACCAGATGCAAGTTTATTATTTGTAGAGTCGCCAAGTGAAAGATTAGAAAGCCTTTCAAGGTGTTCACTCTTTGTTCACTATCAAAGGGTGAAACATTCAACGAAAACTGTCATTTTCCTAGGGAAATAGGTTTCGCAACTTCGGTCCCCGGCAACGGTGCTAAAAAGATGTTGTTCTAGAGTTTGTACTTAAGGCTTAGAAGTATAGTGTCTCGGCATATGAAAGTGAGTGAGAGATGAAGAAGAAAGAAAATTCAACCTTCAGCAAGGGAAGCTAGGGCTGATGTCTAGGTTGTCTTTGTCTAGCTTCCAACTATTCCTGGATGTTTATGTCCCTTTCAATCGCATCCCACGAAAACATTTAGCTGTCTATTATGTGAGTCTCCTATCAAGGGAGAATCTCACTTGTAAACAAAAGAAGAAAAAGGTACAAAAATAATCTGATGAAGCATAAAATATATATATGGAATTCTGAACGTTCATTGGTATTGTATCGGCTGATAACCAATACAGAGGAAAAATGGTAAACAATACAGAAAAACTAAAATCGATTCACTATAGTAGAAGTTTTACTAAGTTATAGTGAAACATTCATCAGATACATATATGAAATGAAGTTAAATATGAAATACAAGGAAACAAACTCATAACACAGCCGTGACGGAATTGAGAATCTTCGGATTTTCTTTATATTGATTCTTGGGAGAAAACCTATATTACAATCGACCCAAAAGGTCCAGCCTTTATTCTTTCTTTCTAATGTATATTTATACAATTTTACACATTATGGAATCTCAATCGTTACAGGATTTTCAATTACGACCAGAAGGAGATCAATCGTTTCATTTCTTTATCTCTATCTTTATTTGGTAATAGAAGCTTGCCCTTTCGCATGCTCAGTATAAGTGATGCATTTTTCCACTAGCTGAGATATCAACCCAGAAGGTTCTTCTTGACAATTGGCCTCGAAAATGTAACAATCTTTGACTAATTGTGGTAACCTTTCTTCCATCTGTCGGTCTAAGGTGTCAATAACACACAATCACACACTTGGTTTAATAATCCATTTATCTATTTGGACTATGTCCGCCAGAGTTACTTGTGAGACTTCGACCAAATCTCTTTCTTCTTTCTCATTTATATCAAGCAAGAGTTTCGCTACATTCATTTGGCTCAGTGTTTCAACATTTCTCCCACTATCAATGCCTAACAGATTTCCATCTATAGAACCAAAAGCCTCTTTAAAGGATTTCATTACCTTTTTGGCTTGCAGTTTTCCTTCTGATATACCGCGCTCCCATTCTTTCAACAAAATATTACCTCTGGTCTATTCTAAAATGGAAAACCTGGAACTACTTCCTAATCCCTTGTTGTTTGTAGCTATTACAGCCTCTTGAAATGCGACCCGAGCTGCTCCAGTTTCTCTCTCTCTAACAGATAATTTTTCCAATACTTGATCAACAAGTAAGCAGTTGTCCCGAATTATTTTTATCATGGCAAGTAAACTTTGTTGGGCTGCAGAAACTCTTCTTTGAGTCTCCATAGCCTAGGCCTGAAACGTCCCGATATTTATAACTTGGCTTTCGGCGAGTTCTAATATAGCTTGTAGCTGCCCTATCAAGTCCCTTTGCTGGCCTACTTGTATTTGACTGGTCTAAGCTACCAACTCTGCTTGTTCGATCTTATCTTTGAGCAGCTTGATTTCCTTTTTATCGGCCACTCTTGCTTGTTCTATTCCTGTGTTCACCTAGTCTTTGGTAGCTTCCTCTGCATTGGCTAGTTTAGTTTCTAGTGTTTTGATGAGGCGATTTTTTCACTTCAGCTAATTTTTCAAAACACCAACTGAGTATTCATTGGCTGTAGAAAAGGCTCCCAAGGGTCCTACTATTTCAGTCGCAAACTCATCTTTCTTCATGTCTTTCCCATCAATCAACACCTTAAATTTCTTAGTCGTTGGTCCTGCTTCTTGATAAAATTCTCTTTTTATCACCGCTTTTCTCTTTTTATCAAAAAAGAATTCATTCGGAGGAAGCTCATCCATGGTTATAGGTCTTAATTCTTCACCGAAAATCCATCCGGCGTATGTGGCCCCTTTAGTGGACTATAGGGGGGTAATGGAAGCGATGGGATTCCTGCCCTGCTTCGACGATTGGCCCAGGGTGACAACTGTTGTCAACTTTTTTGGCGGATTGGGGGTCTGCGCTTCTTATTTCAGGACCTCAGTTTGCTCTTCCCTGTCCTGGTGCTCTTCTTGCCTGGGTGTTGAATATTTGGAGCCTTCGGCTTCTTTTTGCTGCACTTTTGTTGTCATTGGATTCTCACCCCATAATACTGGGGGAAGACAACTCTGTCGATGTTCTTGAAATTTTAAAACATCGACCCTCTCTTGGGGTGTCAGGGCTTTTATTCAAGCCAAAACCTTAGCACAAGATCTTGTGCCTTAGAAGATGTCATCCGAAGGTGAATTTTCGTGCTCAAACCTTTTAAGTCCGCAACTGGCCAAGTGATTAATTACGACCCTATGTAGATTGTGCTTATTGAATTCGACATGAACCAATTTTAGGTCTTCCAGGGCTGTGGCCTCATCTTTAGCATGCCCGAAATCTAACAAAGAATAGGAGTTTAAATGAATAGGAAAAGGTGTACATACCTTCTTAGAATATCCCTTGAGTTCCTTGCTTACGCCACCGATTACGGTTTGCCTGGCGATCTCACGACAAGCCATCCTATCGGGTATCAACAATGGTAAGGCATGCAGGGGAACAAAAGTGCTGAAAACCCTGAGATATGAAAATTATGCTTCCACATACCAGTCGGCTATACTTCTTAGTTTTACCGTGATACTGTCTGAGATCCTAGGTGTTGGGTGGCCAAAGATAGTGACATGCAGCAGTACCATTACCCAGTTAAATATTTCATACACAAATTCTGAAGCCTTGTTTTCCCATAGCTTTGAATGGTAGACATGGATAGGCTTAGCCTCTGATGGAGTCCAGCTCCATCTCATTAAGGGAAAAGAAGTTAGAAAACACACGGCATCCATGATATATGCGGACATAAATAATGAAGCGATTTTCCCACTCACCCTCTGTGCTTGATACTCTGTAACCCGACTAGTCAAACTATTAGATAGTATTTTAGCCCAGTTGAAAGAATAGCCTTCGGTGATTGTATGTATTAGAGGCACCCACTGAAGAAAAAAATGTGTGGTGTCCTCTATCCCATATAATCTATAGGTCATCATAGCTACATATTTAAACTGTGGTTCCAATGAAGAGATCGAATAGATGCCATTACTATCCGCCCTGAACTTTGCAGGGTGTGAAACCCAATATTTGATTAAATAGAACATGCTCTTTTCGTATTGCAAACATTCCTTCTGTTTAAAATTCTCCAGGAATTCGGCATTGTATTCGAAGTCTGACACGGTTGGCAACTCATACATAGCCTGCAATTGTTCTGATCTGAAAGTTCCAATGGTGACCCTCTGTTCGTTGACGATGGTTCTGGTTGGTATATCTACATGGTCTAATGCCCACTGGACCATATCGTAGTAAGGGATCAGTCATGGCCTAGCTGCCACTTTATGCATTCCAGCCTGGACGATGGTCTTATATTTGGTGGTCAGGTCATCTTTTTCATTGTCACTGGAATCATCTGAATAATCTACCAATTCAGACAATAGAACCTCAGAAACATATGACCAGGTCTTGACAGAGTCGAAACTTCGAGGTGAAGTATCATAGACTTTGTCTGAACCTTATCCTGAAACCTCTATGTTGGCTTTAGACGCTTTTCACGGGGCCATGGCAGGGGATTCTGCTTTAGCTCTTCTGCGATAAAAATATCTATACATATAGAAGTTAGTTCGCTGAGAAAAATTTTCTCTGTGTAATATAGAAATGAATTTGTGACAACAAATAAAAGATCTATATATTCGACCATTTAAAACTTGGTAGTTTTCAGGAGCAGAATGGTCAAATCATTCTTAAATAAACATTCAGCAATAAAAATCCAATCCTTACTTGTCGATTCGCCTCGTTTCTAATTAATGTCATAAATTTTGACAGTTCGTAATGCAAGTTGGCGCAAGGAAAATTTAAAATTTCCTCGTAGACTGTGCATGTATCAAAACATGGGAAATGTTGGCTTAGCTTAATTAATCAGGCTTTATTAAACGTTAACTAATTTTTTGGCATTCGGTTCATTGGGAGTTTTCACTCTAACCCTTCAAGTCTTTAAAACCCGAGACTGCGATAATTAGTTTTAGTTAATAAAAACGCAACCAGGATTAAGAGTGTAATTAATTATGTTTAAAATTATATCACGACTTCGCGACTCGGGGATTTGAAGGTAAATCTTCCAGAAGGAGTGTATGCCGAGTTGTGAAATTGTGACATCGCGAAGATGTGATCTATCTAATTAGAAGATAAAATCGGATTAAGTGTTTAATTAATTATGTTTTAAAATATATCACAACTTCGCGACTTGGGGCTTCAAACGTATAGCTTTCGAGGTAACAACATGCCGAGTTGCAAATTCCTGATAGAGCTCAACCACGGGTAAATTTTTTTCCTTTAACATTAACCTGGGTTACTAAAACAGAGTCTCACAATTTTAGATAACGGGGTTATGACGATAAGACTTTTGGAGCTAGCAAACACCGAGACACGAAATCCCGATGATGCTTAACTGTGGTTTAGAATATATTTACTCTCAGTACTGACCTGGGTAAACCTTTAAATTTATTTCATCATTTCGGTCCTTGGGGATTGTAAACTATGTGATCTATAACTCCCGACATGCGACATCCTGAGGTAAAAAAAGGGGAGACTCGTTTAAACAAAAAATTAAACTTGCCTTAAGAGTATGATAATCGTCGTTTCTTGCGTGATGGGATTTTTGAAAATTTGGGGGAAATAAAGAAAATACGAAAACCAACTCTCGACTTCAAGCATTAAAATATAAAATTTAAAAACAGCTGAAAAAACAAAGGCGGCTCCAACACCACCCAAAAAGGGAATTTCTACACCAAATAAGCCTCCAGAAAATCCTACTTGGTCTCTTGATGAAGGTGAAGAAATGCGTAGGGACATAAATGATTTACAAAAGAAGATAGTAACAAAAGATGAACTACAAGAGATGATGGAGGGTTTAAAATGGGAGATCATGGAAGTATTGAAAAATTTCATAACAAAGAAGACACCTTGTTATTGGACTAATCGGTAGGTGCAGACACTAACAGATCTCCCTAGATCCACCTGGAACTAGAACAAAACAGGACAGGACATGACTCTTTCCCTAAGTTATGACCATGGAATTAGCTAGTAAGGAGGAACAAGTGACATACCTTTGTATCACTTCCTTAAGTCTTTGTTGCTCCTACTTCACTTAGGTGCTCTTGTGAGGTCAAGACCAAGACAACACAAACCAGCCAAAGTAAAGGTAGCTAAATATATTCGATCGTCAACTTATGCATATGATCAAGGAATTACACAATAAAGTGAGAATGACTTTATGGGAAAATGACATGTCGTTGTATCATATTAATTGAAAGTAGAAGATACAACCTGATCGCCTTGATGTCGCAAGATTCCTTTCGGTGACTCTTGGTTCCAACACACAAAATCACTCTGTACTTGTATGAAGAAGATCCAATTCCTCTTGATAGGCTTATTAGAATCTCCAAGCTTTTGTTCAAGCAGGGTTCTCCACACAATTCCTTCACCAATTCTTAAATTAATCTTGCTTAACCTTTTCCATGAGAATCCTTTCAATATATAGGAGAGGGTGAGATGGTTACATGGATGAGAATGATCCCATAAAATCAGAGAAACCAGTAAAATGACAACCATATGAATGCCAACTCATTCTTCTAGAAGATTCCCTTCTAGAAGCCTCGAGACTTCTTCTCTTTTCCAAGCTTCAAAACATGTTCGCACCCTGTATATAGAGTACAGTGATCCGAAATCGGATTCAGAAGGCTGTCAGGGCATGAAAAATGCTCAAAAATTAAAGTGCTCAGAATCCGATGAAACCAACACCATTGCGTCCGTTTCGTCTTCCTGATTCCGGTGGTATAATTTTTATGTCAAACGGAGTCCGTATGGAGAAGATATCGCATTCTGTCCGAAAAGTCAAACAGGCAAAAAAGATGTTGACTGGGCAGTCCGTACAGTGACACGTGTCATGTTCGTACAGTGACGTGGCACATCCGTACGATGGCATGTGGCAGGTCTGTACAGGACACATGGTAGCCTCAGAGCGTGACACGTGTCAGGCTGATTTGGCATTTTGGGCGCACACTTGGACCAATCTTGGAGTGACACGTGTCACCACTGGAAGGGTGACACGTGGCACGGATGACGTCAGCAGCTTGCGTGGCTCGGATGACGTGGTGTACGGAGGATGACATGGCTTGATGATGTGGCAATGACATGGCAGTTTGATGTGGCAGCACGTGGTCCAATCAAATGTCGACATGTGGCAGCTTTGTGGGCAAATGATTGGGTGCCATGTGGCCCAATCACGGGCTGCCACGTGGCACCCCGGGTTTAGCCAATGACAGCTATATAAAAAATATTTTGGGCCTGGGGGATTCGAACCCCGGACCTCCCCCACTGCCAGCGCCTTTGTATTAACACTCCAACCGTTGGACCACGCACTAATACTTGTTATGTGTTCGGTTTAACGTGTATTTAAATGTGCATTATGTGGTATTGCACGGTAAGTAGGGCCGGGGCGTAGCTCCGACCCCCGGTTCATTGTCCACCATATGTTTAAACCATATGACCCGGTGCGAATATGCAACGGATGGCGCATAAACGGTTATATAAAATGGTTTGCAACGGTTATATAAAACAGTTGGGGCACGGTTTGGGTTAGCCCGTGGGTCATATGTGTATACCATGTGACCGGTAGCCAAAGGGGGGTGGCCCGCGCTAGCGCGTGGCCACATGAACCCCATGTGACCGTTTAAAGAGSKGCCGCGCCCAGCAAAGGGGGGMTAAAGTCAATTTATAACTATATTATAGTTGCCAAGTGGGTTTTTAACCACTTTTTAACAAATTATTAATGTAATTTAACTCCTTTTTAATGTAATTGGGGGTTATTGGGCTTTTTTTAGAGCCTAATTTTTGGGAGGAAGTTGGAGATTGACAACCAACTTTCCCACTATTTAACCAAGGCCATGTTGAGGCCATGGGCAAGTTTTTTGGAAGCTTTTGGACGATTTTGGAGAGCAGAGATGCTGAGGCAAAGCCAGGTCTAGCCAGTTTGAGGCAAGGAAGTTGTTGAGGTAGAGATGCTGTCGGACGATTTCTGAGAGCTCGGGACATCCGTTTCAGGTGCTGTAAGCTGTGAAAGATTCTAGAGATCATGGCGAACATGACCAGATTGGTCTAGAAGCCAATCGACATTGTAAAGATGTACTAATAAGCTTTCAAAAAGAAATCAAGAAGCCTCCCTCACAGAGAAAAGGCCCGGAGACGTAGGCAAAGTTGCCGAACTCCGTTATCAAACTTGTGCATTATGGTTTGTTGTTTTCATTGTTTTTCAGAACTGAAATTAAGTTAATGGCTATATAATTCATTTCTTTTCTCGCTCTTTCATTAAGTTTCCCAATGGTCAATTAATGCATGCTAATTAAACTCAACCATAGTCATTTCAAAAAATCCTGACGGATCATACAGTGCGAGAGGTTTGCACCCTAGATGAAGGTATCCTGCGAGAATGGGTCATTCTCGCACCCTAGGATATAAGCATCCTGCGAACTCACTTTGAAAATATGTTTTCTGGAAGGATATAAATGCCATTCTTCTCAGAAGAAAGTTATTATTGGGAGCCTAAGTACACCATTGTGAATACATCACCAAGATGACCAAAATCATGTATAACATAATGCCCCCCAAAGTATGAGGCCGGAATCAGTGACAGCTGAAATACTTTGTAAATTGCGTGTGTGTGTCATAAACCAGGAGCGCACCTAATCGGAAACCTGCAAACAACCAAGCATCTGCAGAATATCATACTAGTTCTGAGGTAGGCATTCCCATACTCAGATCACAGACAGATAACATCATAAACATAAGTCATGGCCACCAATCATACACCGTGGATCCATGTCATGAAAATATTGCATAGCCACCAAGAATACACTGTGGATCTATGAAAGAATATTCAAATTAAGATGACATAGCCACGAGACATACAAAGTGGATCTATGTGTCAACAAATTATACATATTCCATCGCAGTCTGGGTCAAAGAGATGAGACCCAGGGTCTTCAATCCCGTCACCTGAAAGTATGAATCTAACCATGTGATTACAAGTGTTGAAGTTGAACATGGTAGAAACCACTTGATTACCAGTCATTGATGAAACCATTAACAAGTGTGAGGGAAATCACCATTAATGTCAATGACTCCCAAGGTACACCAGTACAATCCACCGAATGTGAAAAAAAGGAGTTGAGGTTGAACATTCGATAGAATCTCCCGATCAAGGGTCAATGATGAAAACCCACTGTCGAAAGCGAGGAAACCTGCCATTGAGGCATGCAAGTTCCAAGGTACCAAATAATTTCTAGGTCTTGTTTCTGGATAATAAGCTGGAGTCAACAGAACAAAACTTGTCACAGGAGGGCCTTGATGTATCCCCCATCAATGACACAAAATGAGTAATATATTTTGAAGGTGAAACAAAGTATGATGTAAGTTGAACTGGACACAGGGAAGGCTGACACAGAGATAATGGACAACTGCAGATGGCTGACTCAATAGAGGTTTCAGATGAAATTCTCTTGAACATATGAATGACACGACTAATGATTTGGTAGCACTGACTCGGAGACGACTCAGGATATGACCTTATAGCAAGTCAAATGAAAGACAAATGGATTTCCCAAACTAGCTTCAGATAATGAAGCGGGGGGTGTCATGTTCAAGAGCGATACTTACTGCCAATAATATGAATACGAAAACACATCCCTTTCCCAAATTTCCCCCCACCATTTCTGGCGAGTACTTCTTTATTTTTACGCAAGCTTAAGGAGGATAACATATGTTTGTTTATGTAAGCTCATTGTTTGCACCCTTTTCGTCACCTTGGTGAGAAAATAAGAGGTGCTTGCATGCCTAGTTGGGTCTTGCTGAGCATGACAGCTGTAGAGGAAAGATTTAGAGAAAGAAAAACAAAACTATAAGAAAGAATTAAACTAATACAAACTAAAATCATAAGCATAGGGATATAGAGATAACAAACACAAAAAGACCCATATCACCAATGTTTTTAGGCTGATCTATTGATGAAATCAAAGCACCAAGAAGAAAGGGGACTATGAGTCCCTTCTTCCTCCAAGGGAAGGCTCTTGGACCCTCACAAGCTTGCTCTCCTTACAACAAGAAAAATGAAAATGGTGGTGAAAGAACTCCTTTGCAAATCCACTCAATGGAGAGGTGGATTGCTCAATGAAATGATGCCAATGTTCTCTTGTCAAGGAGTGAGTCCTTAAAACAATATAGGAAGCATAACATTACATGAAATTCCTTGAGAAAATGAGGTGCATTCATGGATTTTTATAGCATTGCATTAGGTTATTGTGTAACTCCTTTGTAGTGTGAAGAGAGGCCATTTGGGGCATTATTAGGTCTTTGACCAGCCCACCATTCGGATCCAGCTCGGATTTGGAAGTAAAATCATCTTGGGAGCTGAACCAGAAGTGGTTGGGATGCTGACCACATTCATAAATGCGCCATTTAGCAAGTGCACGGCTTTTTGCACTAACAACCGCACATCGTACGTGTATGCATGCATGCTACGTTCCTATTCCGCGCACGTGCGCGTGCACCCAACTTCTGTAAAGCGCTCTTCAATTTTTCACTACTTTGTATAGATTTTGACCTTTTTGGAATGCTGTGAGATTAATTCAGGGCCATGAATGACTTCATTGCTGTTTGACGATGTTGAGTTCTTGTCGCCCTGTGTTGACGAAATTTCAGTGATAACACTCATCCTTTGGATGAGTCCCTCAGAGTATGTTTAACGAACCCTATGAAGGAGTAGTTCGGTCCCATTACAGGTCTTTCGATATTTTTTTAACGAGTCCAAAGATAGAAAACTCAAAGGTTTTTCATGATTATAGAGTCTGAAAAAACGCTCAAAAGATAACTCTCTTAGTTCCTTTTTCGTAAAATAGTCTGATGGGATCGAAAAAGAGATAAACTATCTCCCAATAGATGCTTTCTTCAAATCTTTAACGAGCGTGAAAACAACAAGATTGCTCGGCAATCTTTTCATGTTTAGAGAGTTTGAAAAGATCTTAAATAGGACTCCAGGGGGTTCCTTTTTCGTATAACCTTGTTGAGCCTGAAAAAGTGATAAAAATGTGCTCGATTATGTTCTCATGTATTTTCGAGCGTGAGAACGGACAAAGACCAAGCTCGAGGTTTTGTGCAAAAACCATAAAAAACAACTTAAACCAATGAAAAAAGAAAAATATTCGTATTCATGCATATGGATGTCGAAGTTGTCACGTCTGCAAAAGTCGCACTCATAGAGGTATTAGGCATTAGGTATAATAAAATAAAACAATTATAAAAACCAACAAAAAATGGCAAAAGTAAATATAAGTGGGTAAAAGTTCTTTTACCATTGTCATTTGTAACTTTGCCCAGATTTTAGTCCAAAACCCCTCCTTTGCCCTTAAATTTCGGTGCTCGATTGTGGAAAGTACAAACAACCATTCGGTGAATTGTCTCCAGTAGTGAGGTAAGCTCCTTATCTCCTATCTTTTGATGGTTCAATTTTTATTTTCATTGGTAAATTTCAAGTTTTTGAGCTTGCTTTAGGGGTAAAATTTGTGCTCAGGCATTCTTGTAGGCCAACCATACGGGACCTGTGAGAAAGCATGATTCTCGCAGGTGGCCCCAAAGGCACCTACGAGAACCTCGCACTGTGCCAAAGGGGCACCTGCGAGAACCGCAACATGAAAGATTTGTTTGATGTTTGCTCAATGAAAAATGTTCCAAAGCTTGAAGAGAGTTGCTGACCTTCTTCTTATGGTTCTTGTGCAGGCATTTGGTTTTCACCATGGTTCTGGAATGGCGTGAAAGAGAGCATGAAGAAGATGATGCTAATTCCGGGAATAACCTAGGCACCGTTGCTTCTTTGAGAGACTGTGGGCTCCTTAAATTCTTCCGGATCCTGGGTATGAGGGCCCAAGTCAGGTTGTTGGAGTACCTTGTTCATATGTGGGATGTGGACGAACAAGTTTTCCACATGGGGGTCCACACATTGTCCTTGGATATCGAGGACATTTATTTCCTAACAGAATTGTCATAGCGTGGGTACCACGCTAGCTTGACTAGTAGCAAAGGTGGTGGGTTGCCTATGAGTTTGTATTGCCATCGGTACTGTGTTCCAGAGGTGGAAAGAAGCAAAGGGAAAGTGGCCATTTGGGGGGTCCAAGATTTGACCCTTCACACTATTTTGTTCACCATTGCTCGTATGGATGGGAGTGCTGCCCCACACATGGCTCTCCAGAGCTATTTTCAGCATGCCATAGACTGTAATGAGCCTCAGATCTTAACTGGTCAGACGCAGTCCTTCGTAGCATGAAGAGGCAGTTGACTAAATGCAGGAGAGGCGACCTGAAGGAATTTGGGTATGGGTCATTCTTGGTGTCCTTCTTTATTGATAGGGTTCCCTTGCTGAGGTTACAGGTTGATTGGGTTTTACCGGCTCCAGGAGATCCGAGGATGTTGAGGTGGTGTAACCTCATGGACCGACATGTAGCTGGACCAATCATCAAATACAATGATTCCTTTTTTGACTGGTTACGACCACAGATGCTAATGATCGATGATTATGCCTATGCTGGGTTGGACTTCAGGGAGGATATGGACTTATCTCTACCCGAGGACACTCAGTGGGGAGATCTAGGTAAGAAGTACACATTTTTTCACTTTTTAAATGTTTTTGTGAGTTTTATCATACGCAAATGTTTTTATGTTTGTCCAAGGTTTAATTACAAAAATTCTTTTTGATGACATAGACGTGGGACCTTATCGACCTCCGATTACTTCTCCTATTCAGCGACGAGGAGAGGTGGCTCCAATTCCATGATGGAATGTTGAAGATTATGAGGCAGTGGAACAAAACTTAGAGGGTTTGACCACAGGCATTCCAGACATGCCTATTGGAGAAGTCCCACAACATTATCAGCGTCATATGGTGGGCGTGTCAGAGTCTATTGGTTGACTGCTTCGTAGGGTTGCCCAGGCAGTCGTGTGTTATCATGAACGTCATCCATGACGTTACTTTGTAGAAGCTATGAGCTTCAAATTTTGAAATTTTCGTTCTTGGATAGAACTTTTTTGTAAAACAAACTTTTGATCACTATATATACATATATATGGTTTCTACCGATTTATCTTGTGTTATGTGATACTTGTGATGTGATTGATTTAGAAATGGACCAAATGTTTGTCTAATACATAATTAGCTAATGCACCAGTTAATGTATTTAGACATCTAGGAATAAGCTGATACTCAATATAATCAAAATAATGTTCCAACAGGCGAATTCGCAAATATACCCGTAATAAAGTAGGACTTCGAATATCATAGACATTACTTAACTGCAGTACTACTAGCTGTGAATCAAGTCGTACAACCAAGTGACGGATATCGAGCGAGATACCATCAATTAACAATTCGATAACGACGCTATACTCTGCAATATTGTTGGTCGCATGGCCGAGACACACCCCTCGTAGAGTGATAAGTTCATTTGTAGGGGTGTAAATTTCCCAAGCAGCAGAAGCAAGGTTCTGAGTACTATGGCTAGCACCATCAGCGAAGCCAATGTGGGGTAGCGAAGACTCCAACATCTGGAAATCAAACACAGCGTCACATAAGGGCAGAAACCAAGTAACAACAAAAAATACTATAGTAACACACAAGAAGTATGATACAATAAAATGCAAGTACTCGTGCACAGGTGATCTTATGCATAATACTTCTTTAAGTACAACCCATTTCTGGGTTCACTCAAAGCGATACCTTCATAATCAACTAACTCATAAGATCTTTTCTCCAAAACTCGTCTAACGATATAAGGACCTCGTCACCTGGCTTCAAATTTTCTAGCTCCTAGCATATCTCGATCTTGTTCGTAGAGGAGAACTAGATCTCCTTTGGAGAAAACACGGGGCTTGACATGTTTGTCGTATTGGGCCTTGACACGTTTCTTCTGGGTTTCGATGACTAGAGCAGCGTCGCATCGAGTTTTGTCTAATCACATGAGATACAACAGATGTTCCTCTTCGGCAGAGGTGTTTTGTAGGAGTTCAACGGCTAGTTTCAGGGACGGTATCTCACATTCAATCAGGAGGATAGCTTCAATACCATAGACTAGAAAGAAAGGTGTAAACCCAGTACCATACTTAACGAACGTTCGGTAAGCCCACAATGTTGAAAACAACATTGTGTGCCAACTTGTTTTGTGAATCCCTATCATTCGTCAAAGCATGGCTATGAGAACTTTGTTGACTGCTTTGACTTGGTCGTTGTCTTGTGGGTAATAGGGAATTGAGTTTTCATGGCGAAGACTCAACTTTTCAGTGAGTTCAGACATCATGAAGTTTCTAAAGTGGCTACCGTGATCAGTGACGATAGCCTGAGGAACACCAAAACGAGCTATGATGTGATTGAAAATGAATAATGCTGCAGTATTTCCAGTGTTGTCAAATGTCGGCATCGCCTCGGCCCATTTCGTAAAATAATCCACGGCTACAATAATGTAAGTATATAGGGGCTTCCGCAGTGCAAGATATTAGATATTATTTTTGGGATTAACTGCGTAGTGTAAGTCATTAATCTATGACCCATATTCATGAGTATTAGTCTCAACTAACC
>JZKD02S2413737.1:391124-401627 GCA_000966675.3 Picea glauca
GGGTCCAGGATCCAATGCGCGCCATTGATCTGGGCGCGCGATTCTTGGCCGTTCAATATTGATTCTTGTTTAATCACGGGTGCATTCGCACCAAAACTTAGGACAAGTGGGTTTTAACCCATTCTTTTGATGTCTAAACCCCTTAGCAAGAAATATCGCTAACAGAACCAGATCTTAGCAAAGAGGTATGCATTATTCAATTTCTCAAGTATTTCTGGTTACCCTCATCTAGTACCTAGTAGAGATGAATGGGAACAGAACCTTCTCAGATTTTGAGGAGAAAAATGGGAAGTACCAGCTGAACATTTGTTGGATTTTCATGAGTTTATTCATCGGCTCCAGATCATACATCAAGATGTTAATATTAAACTTTTCAAGAATTTATTAGAGCGGATAGCCCTTGATTGGTGCAGGTCTCTTCCATCTTCAAGGATTCACTCATTGGCAAGTTTTCATTATGCTTTCCATTTGTTTTGTAAAGATGAATTTCCAGCTGAAGGTCTCTTTGAAGATTGTTGTGATGAATTTGATAAGCATGCTCAGCAGGAAGTAGTCTTTTCTTCTGTTGCTCAAGATGAAAATTATGTTGTTAAGGAAGATATTCATGATACAAATAAGAATTGCATAGTTGTAAATGCATCAGACCTTATCTCTATTACACTTGCTTCCTTTGATTTACATGAAGAAACAATTAGAGAAGAAGTTTTTTCTGAACCTTTTCAAGAGGTTGCCTATGATATATTTTCACCTGTGATTGGGGAGAAGGATTTGTATAATGTCTGTCTTTCTTTGCATGATTCAGGAGTTTTTTTCTCACCTATTGTTGATAAGTATGCAGATCTAGTAGAGCAAACCCTTACTTCAAAGGATGTTGATTTTAATAGTAGCCAGCCCATATATGACATTTATGAATCTGATTTCGACAAGCCTTTTTCTTTTCCCATAAAGGAACAACATCATGTTGTAATCAACCATTCCATGTTTGCAGAAGACATTGAATATGATGAGTTTAATCTGGCCGAAGATTTCAGGTCTTCTCTTCTATTTATAACGCCTCATGAATAGAAAATTGAAATCACCTACAAAGAAGATATCTCTCATCATGATCAAGAAATTGTTGATCCACATTACGATAGCCATGAGGATGCCTTTAACATTGTATCAAATTCATCTATTAAATATGACTATCATGATGATCAAATTGTTTCTTTCGAAACCTTTAAATATGATGATCAGATTAGTCCTTCTTAAAACATTTGAAGATGTTGAGCAAATTAACATATCAGTAGAAGACAGATAGTAAGGACAGCTTTCAATTTTTTGATATGCAGACACAGGGGAATTGTAGCACACATGAAGAAGAGGATGATGAGGGCAGCTTAGAGTTTCCAGATTTGCAAGGACTGTCTAATCTTCAGCGAGAACATAAGGAAGATTGCAGCAAATACAACAAGGAAGATGTGATGAAAAGTTCAAATCAACAGTCCTTCTTATATGACTCTCTGATAGAGGATGAGCAGTCTGTTTTCAACATTGATACCAATGATGGTGAAGAAGAGCGAAGAGGTTGAGATCAACAGTTGAGTTTGCATTCTCTTTCGACAAAAGAAGAACAATTTACATTCAGCATTGAGACCAGTGAAAGCAATCAACGGCTGCAATACATTCAGTTGGATCGGCAGCTCAAAGAGGTATTTATTTATGACATTTATGACCCTGTTGATAACTATTTGGAATCTATGAGCAACAAATGAGTTAAAGTATTTTTGTCAGAAGAATATTGTCTTTATCATCTGTTCAAACATCTTTTCTGCATGATATGGCTTCCATTATTTTTTGGGTCAAGATCTAGCATGATGTTAGTAAATCAGTTCCTTACATGGCTTCATTGGAAGCATGAATTCACTTGATAAGAGCCAGTACATTTGGTTAGCGTAGGAGTTAGAAGAAGAATAAGCTTGCCATACGAGCAACTAGATATTTTCAGTTGTTGAGTTCATGAATAAGTAGGGCAGACTACAGGCAGGCTACAGACAAGCTACAAGCAGGTTATAGGTTTGTAGAGGAATAGTTGCACAGGGTAGATGACTCCATGGCCCAACAGATAAGGCGGCTGGAACTACTAGGTTCTTGGAAACCTCGCAGGGAGGTCTCCATCCCAGTTGGAGCCAGTTGTTAGCGATAAAAAAACACACTGGTATTTTTATGAGTATTTCCATCACTCTTCAAAATAATTTATCATTTTCTTCAGTTTCTTTGCCAGTATCTTAACCTCCATAGTTTTCATCAAGCTCTTGCTTGATTACTTTTCTCAAAAATCCTTTGTTTGTATGCCTTTGGACCTGCAATACAAGATACAAACAAAATGTCATTCCATTGCTTTTATGTCTTTATTACTTTGATAAAATTCCCTAAAGCAAAAGTGATGTGTCCTTTAAGTGAGTTAACCCTAGGATTATGTTATACACTATCCTAATTCATCACACTACTTACCTAGTACATAAGACAAAGATCATAAGTCAACATTAAGATCAGGTCATAGGTGCGGGATCAAGCTAAGCCTCCTGTGTTTTAAGCTAATCTTAAGTTTGTCAAGAACTTGCATATACCAAAGCTAAATTCCAGTCCACTTGTCAAAGAAAATAAATAGACATACACATGTCTAATTCTCTTTCTAAGCCACATAGCAGTTACAAGTCTACATATGAGCACCAAGTCCAGATGCCTGATTTTGCAGGCAGAGAATGTGTATGCAGCAGATTTGGTGAAGTATAGTTGCGTTCTGGATAGTTTGACAAGTAAAAAGACAATAGGTTGCATTAAAATCGAGCCACGAGGAGCTAGATGTCATACAGGTGTCAAGAAGATTGTGTTATCTGCCAAAATTATGGGAATTGATGGCATCGTAACCTTGAATGCCAAATTATTCAATTGTTGAATAAATGGACAACATGATGACTTCATAGGGTTTTGACATGGCCGAGTTTGCCCATTTGAGATGCAGAGATCTAAAATAGTCACAACTACCATTTGATAAGAATAAGAACATACAAATGATATCCTACAGGGTTTATAAAAGTTTTGGCGATTGTCAACATTGCGATGGTGTTGAGGAAAAATGGATTTTGAGCAATAGTAGTGGATCGTAATTATGTTCTAACATTGGTTACTATTCCTTTAAATCATTCAAATATGTTTGAGCAAAAATGTTTTCATTTGAGGATTTGTAATTTTGTGTGTTAGGAGATGTGTGAATCAAGAGTTTACTTTTCTTCATATGGAACAATATATGTATCTGAAGCTGTATCTTTTATCATTGGCAGTGACTTCACTAATCTGTTCGTGAAATGCATTTATCCTTTTGGAAATTGCTTAGTTGAGCTCTCAAGTCGATATTCTTTGATTAGTGGTTTCTATAAACATCTTGTCGTTTGTATACTTAAAGCTGATGAGAGAGGTTATTTTGGAAAAATGGAATCATCTTTGTCTATGAAAGCAATTGGTAGTACAAAGGAGATTGAAAATCCATTACAAGGAGATATTTTTTGGGGGGATATGATATCACAACAAGACCGAGATTTGTGCAAGGATTTGTTCCATAAATATTTACAAGAAGTGCTCATCTCTAGTAGGCGCTACAAACTTGAGCTTCTGGTTTCATGTTTGTGGCTTTGCTTGTCGTATCCTCCTCCTATCATCATCATTGAACCCCTTGTGGGACCAATGATCAGTGCTCTGAAAATTCGATTAATGCATTGTCCTTTGGCAATGGTTGCAATGGATTCTCTTGAGACATGGCATCGACTTCATATAATAAACTCGAACCATGGCTTCAACAAATAGTTCCATATTTCAATAGTTCTTTGATTCACTTTGAAAGGAAGGGTTTGGGAGAGGAGACTATAAATAGTGCCGATGGTTTCAATGGATCTTCAAGAATTGTTTGGTCTAAGAAACTTGCTCGAGAGAAAGAAATATGTGCAAAGGAAGTTAATATGGGGTCTTTTGAACATGTTCAAATTCGTATTCAAAAGTTTCTTGGCATTATTGGAGATCAGAGTCATCTTTTGGTTCCAGACATTGATCTTCTACAAGTATTCAGTGTTGGTGGCTTGGCTTGGGATATTGTAAATCAAGTGAAGTTTACTATTCCTTTTCGAGACACAAAACCTGATATATGGCTTGACAACGTGCTAAAAAATAGATGAGAATTTTAGGTTTCTTATTAATGCAAAGGGGTTGCTTTCATCTACATTCAAATTGTGAAGAAAATCACCCACATGCAAAATGTAGTGAAGGACAGTCGTACCCAATGGATGGGAGTTATCTTTGGCAACAAGATGAAAGGAAAGATTCATCAGTATCTTCAAGACGTGACTTAATATCACAAAGAGACTCTCATCGATATGGAGGATGGAATATATATCTTCGTGGAACATTTTTAAATATTGTTGCAGTTGCCTCAAATAAAAATAAAATTACAGAAATCTTTCCAGAACAGGATTGCAATGATCTGATGACATATTCACTTGTATTTGGTTTATGTTGCTATACCTGTTGTGTGCACTGAAAGCTTAGAAAATTGTTGAACATTGCAAAAGGAATGTGTGACGACTTTTTAACACACATCACATGCTATCTTTGCACGCTTGTCCCAGAATGGCATGAAATTGAATGCAGAGGTTAAGATACTAAACACATTTCAGTTGTTGAGTGCAAAAGCTGTTGTTCACTTGGTGGACATGACAGAGGATTTGTTGATACCTCTGTCGAATGATATATGCGCAGTTACTCATAGGCTGAGGAGTTTTGAAGAGGCAAAGAGATTCGATGTAAAAAACATCTAGATGATGTTGTTGTTTTTTGGTAAGTTTAGTCTTGACCAGCAAGGATTTTCTTTTTGGCTAGAAACAGAGCTTTCACCAGCGCAAAAGGCGAAATTATAGCCAGTTAGCTGGTGAAAAGCAGAGCTTTCACTAGCTAACTAGCAGATCGTAAGGCGAATTAGTTGGTGAAACTACAAAAAGAAATTTTTGGAAAGTTAAGATGGAGCCAAGCAATTTTGGAGTGATTAAAAGGTTATGGGAGCATCAAAGGATTAAACACTAAATCAAAAAACAATCAACATCAAAGATTCGTGGAGATTTTGGGACCGAAGGTTAAAAATGGTCAACTAAAATTTTGGTTACACCTGTTGAAATATTCCAGCTACAAAAGACAGGTGTCTTTACCCACCACGACACATCAGAGTCATAAAAGTGATGAAGACCAAATGTCAAAGATCAACAAAGAAGACAGTTCTAGTCCTAGGAACTAGTCTTTTGATTATCAAATTGTATTTGGTTAGTTTTATTTTCTATATTTAGATATACAGATCCAAGTTTTCAGGATCTAAAACTAATTGTAAAGGCTATAAATGCCTATCTTTTTAAGAGATCAGGGTTCAATCTGGGAGACATTTTTCTGGCTATTCTACTAAGACTTCTTATTTTGATAATAGAATCACAGTCCTCTTTTGTTTTCAATGTTAGATTCTTTCATATATTTCACTATTCTGCACTTTATTTCAGTTTAGCTCAGCTTCTAAGAACTGTCATCTTCTTATTAATCTCATTAACTTGAATTAAAGAACTTCTTGTTGTCTTGTATGACCCTGCACATTGTTGTATTTGGTTATCTAGACTATTTTTCTTCATCCCCTATTCAACTTTGTTGTCTGATTATTGATTTCTAAAAGTACTGTCTCATTCGAATGCATGATAAGTGGTCATTTTCATTTTCTTTTGAGTTATCCCATTGTTCCAAGCATACCATAATTTACCATATTATCAAGTCACCAAGCATATTTAGTCTACAACCCTAAAGAGTTTCTTGGAGTGATAACAAATTGCCGCCGTTGCCGAGGAGAGGAGATCGAAGCTCAGCTTCCTTGAAAGACGACATAGATCCAACTTTGATGATAGACAAAGCCTGGACATCATTTGGTTGTAATCATCTATCTGGCGACTCCATGAAGGATGAATTCAGTGGCGACTCCATTGTTCAGAAATCTGTTGGTGAATCCAAGGTATAAATGAACCAGATCTTAGCAAAGAGGTATGCATTCTGCAATTTCTCAAGTATTTATGGTTACCCTCATCCAGTACCTAGTAGAGATTAATGGGAACATAACCTTCCCATATTTTGAGGAGAAACATGGGAAGTACCAGCTGAACATTTGTTGGATTTTCATGAGTTTATTCATCGGCTCCAAATCATACATGAAAATGTTAAGATTAAACTTTTCAAGTATTCATTAGAGGGGATAGCCCTTGATTGGTGTAGGTCTCTTCCAGCTTCAAGCATTCACTCATTGGCAACTTTTTATTATGCTTTCCATTTGTTTTGTAAAGATGAATTTCCAGCTGAAGGTCTCTTTGAAGATTGTTGTGATGAATTTGATAAGCATGTTCAACAGGAAGTAATCTTTTCTTCTGTTTGTCAAGATGAAAATTTTGTTGTTAAGGAAGATCTTCATGATACAAATAAGAATTGAATATCTATAAATGCATCAGACCTTATCTCTATTACACCTGTTGCCTTTGATTTACATGAAGAAACGGTTAGAGAATAATTTTTTTTTGAACCTTTTCAAGAGGTTGCCTACGATATATTTTCACCTGTGATTGGGGAGAAAGATCTAAAGACTGTCTATCTTTCTTCGCATGATTCAAGAGTTTTCTACCCACCTATTGTTGATAAGTATGAAGATCTAGTAGAGAAAACCCTTACTTCAAAGGATGTTGATTTTAACAGCAAACAGCCCATATATGACATTTATGAATCTGATTTCGACGAGCCTTTTTCTTTGCCCATAAAGGAACGGCATCATGTTGTAATCAACCATTTCATGTTTGCAGAAGACATTGAATATGATGAGTTTAATCTGGCTGAATATTTCAGGTCTTCTCTTCTGTTTATAACGCCTCATGAACATAAAATTGAAATCACCTACAAAGAAGATATCTCTCATCATGATCAAGAAATTGTTGATCCACATTCTGATAGCCATGAGGATGCCTTTAACATTGTATCAAATGCATCTATTAAAGATGATTGTCATGATGATCAGATTGTTTCTTTCGAAACCTTTAAATATGATGATTAGATTAGTCCTTCTGAAAACTTTGAAGATGTTGAGCAGATTAACATATCAGTAGAAGACAGTTTCAGATCTGTAACAGATACTAAGGACAACTTTCAGTTTTTTGATTTGCAGACACAACGGAATTGTAGCACACATGAATAAGAGAATGATGAGGGCAGCTTAGAGTTTCCATATTTGCAAGGACTGTCTAATCTTCAGCTAGAACATCAGGAAGATTGCAACAGATGCAACGAGGAATATGATGTGCTGAAAATTTCAAATCAATAGTCCTTCTTATATGACTCTCTGACAGAGGATGAGCAGTCTGTTTTCAACATTGAGACCTGTAATGGTGAATAAGAGCAGAGAGGTTCAAATCAGCAGTTGAGTTTGCATTCTCTTTAGACAAAAGAAGAAAAATTTACATTCAGCATTGAGACCAGTGAAAGCAATCAACAGCTGCAATACAGTCAACTGGATTGGCATCTCAAAGAGGTATTTCTTTATGACATTTATGACCCTATTGATAACTATTTGGAATCTATGAGCAGCAAATGCGTTAAAGTATTTTTTTTAGAAGAAGATTGTCTTTATCATCTGTTCAAACATATTTTCTGTATGATATGGCTTCCATTATTTTTCGGGTCAAGATCTAGCATGATGTTAGTATATTAGTTCCTTACATGGCTTCATTGGAAGCATGACTTCATTTGATAAGAGCCAGTACAGTTGGTTAGCGTAGGAGTTAGTAGAAGAATAAAATCACCATACGAGAAGCTAGATATTTTCAGTTGTTGAGTTCATGAATAAGTAGGGCAGACTACAGGGAAGACTACAGGTAGGCTACAGGCAGGTTACAAGTTTGCAGAGGAACAATTGCACAGGCCAGATGACTCCATAGCCCAACAGATAAGGCGACTGGAACTACTAGGTTCTTGGAAACTTCGCAGGGAGGTCTCCATCCTAGTTGGAGCCAGTTGTTAGCGATAAAAAACGCACTGGTATTTTGATGAGTATTTCCATAACTCTTCAAAATAATTTATCGTTTTCTTCAGTCTCTTATGTGGCACTAGAGGAGACCGAATCCTATGATCTAAAAATGATCTAAAAATAAATAAAAATGTTTTGATCATGTTAAAACCCTTTTATCCTGCACAAACAAAGGACCTGTTATGTTGACTTTGATAATTTAAAAAATATATTAATTCCATCATTAAGACACTTAATACCTGCAACACCTGCATGAACGAAAACATATACCGTATATTTTGTTGGAAAAATAAGATACCATTGTTAGAAAAAAATCAAATTTGACCTAGTTATTCACAATTTATATGAATAAAATTTGTATATTCAGAAATCTAATTCAATTTCCTACGTTTCATCTTCTTAAACCATATTCAAATTCATTGTAAGAGTACCTTGAATAATCCCTCCAAGTTAAGTTATTATTGTTTTTCCAGGTTTGCATTGCCACTAAGGCATCATGAGAGACCATCATTAGCTTGCACTCACCCATATCTATAGCTCTCTATAATTTGCATAGATGGTTGTGCATACCACTTCCTAGTAGACCATCCATGAAAGGAGTTCCATCATTGCCTTCTCCCTCTCCCGCAGGTTGCGATCTATTTAACAACCATGATTCAATCTTGGGTACCATAAAGCATGTGGATTTGGATGTACCCATAATGAATACAAATTGGAGTTGGATTCATGCATAGTGAATGCAAACATATACATGTATACCATGTGAAGTGGATTACTGAAGGTTTTGGCCCTTTTTAAAGCACTAATTACATTGCAACTCTTTTGATTGTAAATCCATGCTCATGGTAATTATAAGTTTTGCTTGCAAATTTTTGGACATGGCAACTATATATATTAAAGGTTGGTCCCAAATTTTTGTAAATTCAATCATCATCGTGGTATCATCATGTAAAAAATGATCACTCTTCCTTATTAATTTTTTCTTTTATTACTAATTCCAATTATCAATACTTTTCCTTTTCATTTCATATATCTTAGTTCATTAAATGTTCATAACTTCAATTTGAAATTAATGATTATGTTGTATATTATGTGAGATATAGATACGTGAGCGCACACACACACACATATGTAAAGTTAAATGAATATTGTATAAAACCAAAATAATGGCACTGGAGTCAAACACCATCCTATTTTAGAATATGAGGAAATGATTGTATGTTTGTTGTTCATGTGGTTATGAATAATGTTACATTATCAAATTTATTTGTTGGCTTTAGTATAATTTTTATTTCTATTATGAATGTATTTTAATTAATTTTGATAAGCAATGGCACATGCAACACTAGTTTTAGGAACATAGACTAATGCAATTTTGGTATATGCATTTTCAAGATGCTGAAATGCAATGGTGTAATTCAAACTCATGCATGAATTCAAATCTATGCACCAAAAAATGTTTGGTAGGGACATCACCACTGCAGTGGCACTTGTTTATTATAATGATATTATAGATCCATGGATCCATAGATCCATCTTAACTCCGGATCTATCATGAGCCCAAAGGGATCAAATCCGAATGAAAAATGGAGTTGGATGCACTCATATTGAATACAAAATGGAGTTGGATGCACCCATGCTGAATGCAAAATGAAACCCGTGGAGTTGGATACACCCATACTAAATGCAAGAAGGAGTTGGATGCATGCATAGTGAATGCAAATTGAGAGTTTAACCACTCCAATGTACAAAATGGAGTTGGATGCACCCATACTGAATGAAAAATGAAACCCACGGAGTGAATGCACCCATACTAAATGCAAGAAGGAGTTGGATGCACGCATAGTGAATGAAAATTCACAGCTTAACCACTCCAATGACATAAATCCATGCTCATGGTAATCATACTTTTGCTTGCAAATTATTGGACATGGTAATTATCACCAACTTTTTGCTTGCAAATGATATTTTTCTTGGTTATTAACTTTTTCTTTTATTAGTAATTTCAATTATCCATACTTTTTCCTTTTCCTTACCTATATATCTCACTTCATCAAAATTGATCTTAGAAAATATCTAGTAAATGTGGATAGCTTCAATTTAAAATCAATGATTATGTTGTAGATTATGTGAGATATAGAGATATGAACAGACACACATATCCAAAAAATAACAATTACAAAATTCAAACCCAGTAGGAAAAAATTAATAATTACAAAATATGCACAAAATAGATTAATTCTAGATGAATATTAATAAAATAGAACATAACTAAAGTTAAATGAATATTGTATAAAACCAAAATAAGTCAAATACCATCTTATTTTAGAATACGAGGAAATAATTGTATGGTTGTTATTCATATGGTTATGAATAATGTTGCATTG
>JZKD02S2413749.1:0-28519 GCA_000966675.3 Picea glauca
AGTGAATGTGCTTTGGATTCTCTTCACCATTTCATTCTAGTTTGTTACTTGTAAGAAGAGCTCAATATTTGGGGGTCCAAGAGCCCTCCCTTGGAGGAAGAGGGGACCCATATGTTTCCCTTTCTCTTTGGTGTTTTCCCACTAATACAATCCTATCCATCGGTGGCATGAGTGTTGTTTATTTTCGATTTTAATGTTCTTATGCACTCTAGTTTAGTTTCTTTTATTATTCTCAGCTTAGTTCTTTGTTTATTCCTTATGCTTGATGTCTTTAATTCTTTCATTAACTGTTGCCTTGCCTAGCTAACCCAACTGGGCTTGTAAGCATCCCTATTTTTCTCATTCAGGTGACAAAAGGGGTGCAACACTAGCAATAGAACATCCAACTCTATTAGGTCATCAAAGTAAGGTAAATCCTTCACCAAGGCAAGTAGCTCACTACGAGTCAGATTTAGGAGTAGTTTCCCCATCTAATCGAGGAACTTGATGCAATGCATACCATTTCTTCCTAAGGGAGGGTAACTAATATAGGTGGATATTGGTGGCCACCCACTTGTTCCCCTGATTCATAATAGTTCCACATCTTGGTCAGTCTACTACATTTTTCGAGCTCCTAAACTTTAGACTCATTTTTCAAGTATTTCCCTTGAATTTTTGGCATTTGACATCGGCCAAGTAATATTTGATTGTGTATCCTAACAACCACATAGATCATGTGTTAATATTTGTAACAATCCATGAAATTCCCTAAATGGAGTTTGTATGCAAAATTTGCACCGCTGGAAGTTAATGTATAAACTAGCTTCCTTCGGGTCGACATTCGTTTTTCCACATCTCCTCGGGTTAGAATTTTGGCCTCTTAGAACTTCATACTTTATGTTAAAAAGGGTCTTGGTGTCTTGTAACATATACTTGTGAATTATCATAACCAACACATCTCTCTTTATAGATGAGCTACCACCATTCTATCTCATATGTATTGCTTTGCATGTTACATTCTTTTTCTATTTCATTCATTAATAGAATTTGGGTTTCACTCTATTAATATACTCTCTAAAACATCTTTGTGTGTTTCCATTTATATTTCAACCTTCATTCCATTCTCTATATAATGACTATCATTCTTTGAAACTATTGATTGTTGATTTTCTTCATTTTGATCACCTTCATCATTTGACCTAGGTTTCTCACAAGATTGCCATTTTTGGGGGGGGTTCGAGGCCTTTTTCCCTTGGCGGATGGGCTTGTGCATGAGGACATGTATTCTAAATATGTCCTATTTGTTAGTATATTTGACATCAAAATGTTGTATTCTCATAATCCAAGATTTGATTTCATCTAAGATTTTCCCATTTGAGAATTATTTTGTTTGGTATACATTTGTCGATGTCTATCTCAATGCATATTTTCATATATGTGCACAAACCCAACATATTCCTATCAAGATTTATTTGTATGTAGCCGTGAAAAGTAATCATGATATCCTCAAAGACTTATAAATGTCAAAAATGTAATGACATATTTGGTAGGCGAACCCAAATTTCCATTGTAATGGCTAACATAGTATGAGGGTCAAATCCTAGGAACCATGGGGTAACAAAAGGTCCTGGTATTCCCCAAAACTAGGTACTCTCCCCAAACAGTTTCTAATAACCATGAATATTTGAAAATAGGACCAAAAAAATTCCTTTAGAGCATAAAGATACTTCATAGTGTTGTGCCCAAGTCATTTAGATCCACTGGTACAAATCTAATGTAGGAGGTCATAACCCATTAATTCTACATATAACTGCAGTTTATTCATATAATTAGTGGAGGTTTGTGACCTCCTTCTTTAAGACCTCCAACATTGGCACCTCTTTTGATTTCTCCATGTTATATGCACTAGGTATGGAAGGGATTGAAGCAGTTGGAGAGGGTGGTTTATTTTTTACTGCATCCTTGAAAAAAAAAAAACTTGGACGAGGAAGGCATGCATTTTCTCACTGCTTCTACATTCAAGCATAAAAGTAGAAAGAGAGTTGAATCCTTACATATGCTATAGTAAGATAATAGATATTGATCATCAATTTTTTCCCCTATGAATAGAATTCATTGTTGGTCCACATGGATATGTTGCATGTTCTTGATTTTGAGCTTTATATTTGCCACAAAACCTCTAGATTTCACTCATTATGACTATGTTTTCCTTGTAATCAATTTGACCATGGTTTGAATGTTTTCTTATTGAGCAAACATTTATTCAAACACTTGGCTTGCGATTGTTTCATAAAACCCTCGACTTGCATCATAAGATTGAAGCTATGAGCACAGTGACTTAACAATGCCTTGTACACAAATTGGTGCATCAAACACTTTGGATGCAGACCTTTCATAAAAAACTTAGCATGCAAACTATGCAGTCATGGTATTGTTGGTTGTTAGGAAAAAAGTTCAAGCTCTTAGTAGGAAACAATCTTGGACCGAATTTGTGTTGAAACTAAGTAACCAATCACCTTATGATCCTTAAGCTCTAACTGGCCTAACTCCTATGAAAATATTTGCAGTAACTTCCTTCAAGCCATAAGTGGTACTTCGTCAAACATCAAAAGATTAATAAAAGTCCTTACATTTTGGACATTATAGTCAGGGAAAATGGATGCCCATATATACTTATATTACTCAATCTCTCACCTCTGAATAGTAATGACCACACTACTTTATGAAACACTCTCTATTTTTCCCACCATTATCCTTTGATCAATTTCAAAGATCAAAGAGACCAAACATTAAACCATAACAAATTATCACCTTTAGAGCATTGGGCAAGGCCTTGAAAACCATGGTTGCAACCAAATTATCCTTAAATCTACTCTAAATTGAAGACATTAAAAAACTAATAATAAAATATATTAACAATAAATATTATCAAATACAAGATTGTGTTGTTAACAAAGAAATTTATACACATACTACACAATGCACAAACCCAATTGTTTAACAATGACAAGAAATGAGTCATTTCTACTAATTCTATTGTTTTGAAATACCTCCATATTTAGATTTGGAAGAATATTTTTTATAATAATAAATTTATATTTATATTAATTTTTCCAATTTTGATTTTTATAATTTCAAATTTTTAACTTCTATCTCAATCTAACATTTTAATGACATATTTTAAGTGATTAAAATTAGATTTTAATTCAATTATTTTATAATATTTAAAACAATTGCATTGAGAGTAGTGAAGTGTGTTACAACTCAATATGATAAAGATGTTGAGATGTTATATTATATTAGACAAGATTAAATTAAAAATTAACAATAATAAAAATAAAATTGACTTAATTTTAAAAAAAATAAACAATACATTCCGTATAAAACTTAAAATAGAATGAAATAATAAAAAAAAATTATAGTTTAAGAATCTTAATCCTTATGAATGTTTAATAAATCTAGATTTAAAATAGATTTACCCTTGTATTTGTCAAATCTTATAAATTAACCAAAAAAAATATTCCCTAGTAAATTATTGAATTATTTTTATTCACAGAATAAACATAAATAAGTAATCGGAAGGGAATGGAATAATTTGAAACATTATACAAAACTTTTAACTTGAATATTATTCTTGCCCAAATAAAGGTCATTCCACGTCTTACCAAAATAGAGGTCCTTCCACTTGTGTGAGATGTGAATACTTTTTTGTTGTTTTTGACACCTAACCAATAGTCTTAAGCAACAATAATTTCTTGGCTATTGGTTGGTTCCCTCATGAACTAAAAAGTCAATGGTCTCATCAATTGCTAAAATTCACACAAATTTTCTACATAGCAAATGGTCTCATCAATTGCTAAAATTCACACACATTTTCTACATAGCAAATTGCAATGCATTATGGTACAAAAAGTTAACAATTTTTATTTTTTTAATCCCATCAAAGTCAATGGAAATCCACGTGGATAACTTATCTATGCTGCTCCTTTGCTTGGGAATTATAATTTGAGTGGGTATACCATGCGTGGGACCCTCCATAACATGCTATTATTCTTACCAGCTCCATTGTCCCATGTCCCACAAGATCAAAACCACGTCTTTGCATATGTCAAACTCTTTACTAAGACTTTGAGATAGAGGACAGATCTAATCTAATCACACAACGTAGGTGAGAGTTTATCACGAATATATATATATATATATATATATATATATATATATATATATATATATATATATATATATATAATTATTTTAATGTGGAATAAATAAAAATTTCCTTATAATTATTCGATTGCTAAAGTCTGTGTAATGTACATTTCCTATTTTTTATTTATTTAAACTTATAATATCTCTATATATATATAAATTTTTATTTAAAAATTAATTAAAATAATGATTTACAAATAAAAAATATATGTTAGAAAAAATTTATAAAAAATCGTAATTTTTTTATTCATAATTTGATTTTAACAAATTCTTGATCATCATTGTGGAAATAAAAATAAATCCTTATCATTGTTTACACATACACATATAGAATGGGACCCACATTGTGTCAAAGATACTCATATGCTTTACTTTCTTGACTATTGGTAACCAAAAGTATAGACATTGATTGTCATCATTATTTACGTATGACATTGGACACACATTTTATGTCAAAGGCATTCATTTGTGCATTGTTGGACAAGTATTCAACCAAAAAAAGCAAAACAAGTCGGTGGAATTCTTTCAGGTTCCTTTAGATAAAGAAAATAGTAGTTTAGATTAAGATAAAGGAAAACAACAACTACTAGTTACACTCACTTTCAAATTTTTGTAGATAAAGAAAATAGTGGTTGAGATTAAGATCAAGGAAATTAATAATGACTAGTTATACTTATTTAAAATTTAATTGAGGAATGGAAAATATATAAAAAGTAGTGTTAATTGGGTTTAGTTATAGTGGTTAGGAGGAATGATTGTTATCTTCCTCATCCAAGGTCAATTTTTGCAAGTGACATGTTGAGCTTTTAATGAGTATATTATTGTATTGATTGTAATGACTTCGAGCCTTGTTGTTGATCAACCTTCTACCCTGAGCATTCTAAGGTTTACCTTGACTACCATCCTCAATTTTCCTCGATTGTATCACTAAAGTTATGATGACTTAGAAGGTTAGGAAGGTAGGTATTGTGACAAATATTTTGAATTTGGGATTTAATTCGGGTATATGCAGGGCATCCTAGGAGAAAGTTCAGATGACTTAGAAGGTTAGGAAGGTAGGTATTGTGACAAATATTTTGAAATTGGGATTTAATTTGGGTATATACAGAGCATCCTATGAGAAAGTGCTTTTCATCTTCAACCCTCTTCGTGTCACAAATGTCACTGATTCTTTGTTGCCATGGTGTTTTGGGGATTGGCCAATGCCTAATTTCACTATGCAACTCATGAGAATTAATTTTTATTTTAACAATATTGATTATCTTCTTTATGCTAGTCAAAACTATATATATATATATATATAAATTAACTCCACAAATTACATTATAATTTATCTAATTTATATGATTAGAAAAAACCAAAATATCAAATTGGATGATTTATTTTAATAAGATGTTTAATTTTATAAAGTATGAATATATTATAATTTAATTGAGATTTAATGTTTCCTAAAAATCAAAGTGGATTTATAAGATGATAAAATATACAATATGTAAAGGATATAAAGGTAACGTAAACATATATCTAAAGCATCTTTAAAAAATAAAACATGAACCTAAAAGAAGGAAAACAAAAAAAATAATTTGAAAGTATTGACTCAATGACATGGAGAATAATGTAGAAGCTTCAGAAGAAGATCGTTTTTTGACCAAGACCTATTTTTTTGGAGAAACACTCCTAACATTCAAGGTCACAAAGAAATGTGTGATGGGTATGAGGTTGTGGGAGTCATTGGGTCTACGATGTCTCATAGGTCTATCATGTGAGTTGGTCATCGACCCTCTCGATAGTGTTAGAAGGATGGAAGCAAGATGTAAGCAACCTAGTGCATATCTATTTGGGGAACTAGCCTCTAGTGAGCCATTAGTGAAGGTCATACTTCTCCTAGAAGAAGAGTACTAAGCATCTCTAGTGCTCATAAGCCATGATTGTCTGAAGAGAACTAAGTGAATCTATAGAGAGACAAAAGAAATTTCCTCTAACATTGTAATAGAGAGAACATCTAAATACAAAAATATCCTTAGTAATGCCTCTAAGTAGCATATCCAGAAATTCTAGTGCTCTTGAGGTACGGTGTTCTGTCTCAATGCGAAGCTAGTGGGAGAAAACTTTGAGCTAGGTGAGAGGGACCCTTATGGTACAAGGTAACTAGAGTTTGGTGTACCGTAGGGATTGGATGAGCCCATCACCATGTTGGAGATACATGTCTAGGGCATGTTGGCATTTATAAGAAAGCAATATCTAGGTTTAGACCATTTGGATTGAAGGTAGGATTTGTAAACTTCAATATGGATACCCTTGTTTATCTCACCCTTGGAGAGATCAAGGGCATCTATTAAAAAACTATGTGAGACCAGTTTGTCAACATCAAGGTCAATGAGGTGAAGCAATGAAGAAGCTCCCACATAACAACATGACTCAATCCCATGTTATCTCTACATGCTCCATAGAGGAATTGAGACCGAGATATGGATACTTAAGAAGACCACTCTATCAGTTTCACATCCATTTGATCCTATGTATTATCGTCATCACATGAAATATCATTGAATAAATAAGTGGGGGTTGTGTAAAATTTTGCAAGAATGATAACTTGAGATATTGTTCTCTCAACATGAATATGTTTCAAAAACATCATGACAAGTACTTTCTCTGTCATGTTTTAGTCTACTCTTTAAAGGTATGGTCCCAAAACCTCACACCCATACAAGAGGGTAGGTGTGATTAATAAGTGAAAGAGTCATATTTCTAATCGAATGTCCTAAAACTAAAACTAAAAACATTGCTTTTCAAGGGTGGTAACAAATACATCTCCCTTGCTCAATCTAGCCTCTATTGCAGAAGTCAAGATAAAGCTTGGTCTGGAGAAGAGAACCCTCATATATACATATGAATAAATTATGTCAATACTCACCTTTGTAAGTAAGAATCATGTTGTTTTTCATCCTTTCAGGGATGTTAAAGGCCATGATTTTCGTTTTCCTCAAATTAACTTGAAGTTGACGAGTGTCATAAAAGTAAGCTAAGATGTTAAATTTTCTTTGGAGGTCATTGACTGAGAACGCAGTTACCAATTTGATGAGAACCCTCCAATGTTCTCACTTTTATAGATGTCACATTAAGTGACAATGTATACCTCGTTTCAAAAGGTGGTGCTACTAATAGCACAATTTTTTTATCGAGGTCATTTTTTGACATTTTGAATCTTATTATCTATAAAGTATCAACATTTTTTTTAAATATTGTTTTTTCAATTATTTTTATTTTTGTCTAAAATGTCTATTTTTTTTTAATGGTGTGTTTTCTTATTTTTCCAATTTTTTTTAAGTTAAAAAACAAAAAACTAAATTTTGTCTTTTTTAACATTAATAAAAATGCTATATATCATTTTTTTTTAAGTTATGACTTTTCATATAATTATGTATTATCAAGTAATTTAGGGAGCTATGCATTTTTTTTTTTGAAGTAAAAAAGGAGGATCATGTTATATTAGAGTTGCATGTTTACAGAGTCTTGTTGAAATGCCAGTTATCTCGCCTACAAAAAGGAAACAGAGACAACTGGCTGTACCATGTCACTTGTTTTCAAACAAACAAAAGATTACCAGGCTGTCGTATTGCCCAGAGGAAACCAGGACGCATGGCCACATTAGATTCAGTCCATTCTTTAACTTCCTACAGATAGCATTGCTATAGTCTAACTGAACTAAAGCTCTGGTTTGAAACAAAAGAAAATTCCTAACTATGAACATTCACAAGACCTTTTAACTAGTAGTCTCATCAGCTTCACCCTTCTTTCGCCATCTGGCTGGAATCGCGTAGGCTTGCGTGCATGTAGGGCACTGTCAGCCTGGGGATGTACTGGAGTGAGTTGCATACATCATGTCAAGGTGATGGATGATTTGAATAGTCTTGAAGATTTGGTCGTCCACCATGCTTCGCGTTTCAAAGAGTAGTTCTAGGTAGCCCGAGTTGATGAGTGGAGGTTGGTCCTGCCATTCCTTCTGAACAGAGTAGAGGAGAGTTGGCCTCTGTGCATAAGTTTCCTCCGTGCCTTCATTTGCTTTGCTAACTTGGCGTGCTAGCTGTCTGTCCTGCAGTGCCGCTTCCTCTGGAGGTGCTCCACTTGTTGGGTTAGCCTTCTCATCTGCGTTGTCCATAAACTCTTCCTTAACATAGCAAATTGTGAAATCCTCTGCCGGGTCATCTTCCCTGCAACTGTGTGAGATTCCTGGAGTAGGAAGCTTGGCATAGCTCCCGAAATCAGTGTGGGGATTCCAATTGTCTGTGACAATGAAAAGGAGATGTTCTGGATAATCCTAAATGGGTTCATCCAGAACAATCTCCTCCACGTACGACATGGGGGGCGTTCTAGGTCGCCCAGGCTTCTTGGTTCTCCAAATGGATGCCAGAGCCAACGCTTTTTCGAAATTCTTCTGTCTCTTCCTGTGGGAGTCGAAAGAATACCATGTCGCGCCTCTGTGAGGCTGTCCTTGTGCTCTTGGCATATGGAGGAGCCGATCTATGGCTGAAATGCCAACTAGAAGGTTATCCCTACTCCAACACTCCGAAGGTTCATCTTTTGGCCATTCAATTTGCAAATGCATCGTATATCCGTCTAAGCAACTGATAAGGGCGAGGGTGACTTTGACAGCTCTGGACATTAAGTCTAAGTTCTTAGTGCGTTGGTGTGTCATCCTCTTCACTCGCTTGAGAGGCCTCGTCCACTGGTTATGGCTGCACGGGCTCCCTCCCATCTTTAATGGTGAGGAGATGGGAGCCAATGGCCATTATTTATGGCGTTGCTTGGCTTGTTTCCACTTGTCCTGCCTTCTCGACGTGGAACCCCATTTGGGGTTTGGAGATCCCTGTTGGCTAAATCTTGGCACCGATCTGAGATTTCTGAGTCATCAGAGGTGTGGGATTCCTAGTAGAAGTGTTATGTCTCCTTTGCTACTCCTTCATTTGCCAAGCACTCTGCTACCATGTTTGAGTCTCTTTTCACGTGGGAGGGTATGATGCTGAGGTTGGTTCTAAGGAGGCTTACAAAATCCTCTAGCAGCCCTGAGAGTCACCATCTGGGTGAGATTTTCAGCTGATTTTCACCATGGAGGATCTTGGTGATTAGCTGAATGACAATTTGTGAGTCCCCCTCCAGGATGAGCTTGTGACAATATCTATCAATTGTTGCTTGGAGACCTCACAATAGGCCTGTTAGCTCTGTTGCATTATTTGTTGTTTCCCCCAAGTAACCTGCTACTAGACAGAGGATCTCTCCATTGGAGTTTTTGAGTGTGGCTCCATATCTCGCTGGTCCCGGGTTCCCTTTAGATGCCCCATCGAAGTTGATCTTTATGAAATCTGTTGTAGGAGGGGTCCAGATGGTTGGGCTGCTATGTTGATGTTTGGGTGTCTTCATCGTCATTTGATTGATCAGGTTAGGCTGCCATCTTTGGAGTATGCATTTCTCTTCTGGATTGCAGTTTAAGTCCTCTAGTTTCCAAGATTTGCTTCTAATTGTTTCCTTGACCAGTGAAACTATTTTTTCCCAAGTTGTGTTTGGTGTGGAGGCTTTGGAGTGAAATATTCTTTTGTTTCATTCTTTCCATATTTGCCAAAGAATGAATTGTGGGAGAAGTTGCCAGATGTGAATCAATAGGAGATTTTTGTAGGTGATCGAGTCCCAGTTTTTAATCGTATCATTGATGATGCTCCTGTTTTGATTGGATCGACGCATTATTTGAGCTCCTTGGTCCCAAATCATCTGACTGAAGGGACATCTCTTGAATAGATGTTGTTTGGTTTCCTCTTGTTGGTGGCATAAAACGCATATTGAGAGACCAATGAAGCCTCTTTTCCTGAGGTTGTCCCAGGTTAGGACTCTGTTGTGTGCAACGAGCCAGAGGAAGGTGGACACCTTGGGCTAGAGTAGGGTTCCAAACCTTGTTCCATATGTTTTCCTTATTCTGATTCTAATAGCTTCCTTGTAAATAGTAGGCTTCCTTGACTGAGAAATTGCTAGTTGTGGAGTGCCCCCATCTAAGGATATCTAGGCCTTCTCTGTTGGGGATTTTCCGGTGACTAGCATAGTGTTGCTAGGCTTCCAGGTTTAAGTTCTCTGGGACCCCTAGATCCTGATTAGAGGTTTTCCAATGACGCCATCACATTACGTGTTCCTCAGGTTTCCAAAAGTCTTTCACCCTCAGAAAAGTGTCCTGGTTTAGAGCCTGTCTAAGGAGGTTTATCTCTTCCAGGTCGCTTAGGGGTTTGAGTTACTTCCATGAGTCCTTCCATAACATAGCGCTTTCTCCATTTTGGACTTCCCAAAAAGCGTGGTTTTGTACCTGTTAGTAACATTACTCGTCCGGAGCGCAAGAGCGATTAGGTCTGCAAGTGGTGCGATGAGCGCCGAGTGAAACTCACAGCAAAAATCTATTTCGAGCTTAAATCAAGCAGGCAAGCAGTCTGATTTTAATGATCAGGATTCATCCAAAGGGACAGATCAACGGTTGGCGGGAAATCGTAGTTAGCGAAGTTTCTCCGAGGTTAGCGCAATGGATAGTGCCCATATTTTGTGCAGGAATGGATGGCATCCGTTCATTCCAAAGGACGTGTGGCACGAGATCTGGTCACGTCAGCTTTTCGGCAGTCGCAAGTTCAAAGGATGAAGGTTTTATGTTGTTTTACATCTTGAAACCACAAACCCCGAAGTACCGATAGCTCCCAAAGTTGGGTCCACAGTATCAAGGGGCAGTCTCAGCCGTCCATCTGAAACGGACACCTAGTGCATGCTTAGGCTCCCTGCCTTTTTGCCCATCGCAGTTTCGAAGCGCAAGGAGCAGCTCCCTCATACCCTCGATGCGCGAAGTAACAAGAACGTCCAGGACATGGGGCCCACACCAGCGTCGAGTGAGCTTAAGACCGTCAGATTTGAAGGATGTGTGGCGCTCAATTGAGTCATCTCAGCATTTCACCCATCACAACTATGACAAGCAAGGATTAGCTCCTTCCCATTCACGAACGCCGAAAGCGCCTATGGGAATAAAAGCAGGGTCACGGTTCGTGGTCACTTGGGAAAGAAAATAACTAAGCAAAAGGGGCCAAAAGTGTCAAATCTAGTTGCCGAAAGGATCATTGCGATTTCAAAGTGCCATCGGATACGATTTCTCTCCTGGTTTCCGCCTGGAGTAAATGAAGGCAAGAGCGGGTGGTTAAAACCTCCTTTCATTCATTGAGTGTGAGGTATGGAGGGTCTAGCAAGCAGGCTGCTTGAAGGAGTTTTGTGTATTGATTTTTCCAAAGAATCCATGCCGAAGTCCTTGACTAGACAGAGAAGTCCACACATGCCATTTTGGCCTTTAATGTTTCATCTACCTCCCCTGCAAAATCCATGCGAAGTTAAGGAGACGTCTGACGCAGGACTTTCGCTCGAAGATTCATGGAAGAGATGCTACGCCTTGGAGGGAGAGCGTGCCTCTGTTGGGAAAATCTGCCCAAGTATATGTACTCAGTTTTGGCACTTTTGAAGGTATCAATGGTTGAGCAAAGCTCCCGATTGTAAAGTTTTGATGAAGCGCTGGTCACTCTGGTTAATGTATAAGGCATTTGATATTTCTTACTTTATGGATGTCAGCTTCTCTTCCATCTCTTTGTTTACTGTGTTAGAACAACTCGGAATTGGAGGATCCAGTCGAGTTGTAGCTATTATAGGATGATGTAGGTTGGATCACTATAATAGTTACATTGTTTCTAATCAGTTCCTATGATTTTCTTAACACTGAACGACTTGGAATTGGAGGATCCAGTCGAGTCAACCCTCAGCTCCTTGAAGCTCCGGACCAAGAGGATCTTGGCTTCTGAGTTTTTCATCCTCAAGCTTCCGAAGGCCTGTTGCCCGAGGTAGTCTTGTCCACCCTTCTCATAAGTATCCCATCTACCACCCCTTTAATCATTTACTGACGGAAGTTGGATCAATACCTCCCTTGCTTTCTACATACCAGGCCCAGTTTCCTGAATTAAAGTTGTATCTTCTCAGGTATTTACCCATTTGATCACCCCATTAAACAAACCGTGACATAAAATTGATGGGCGTTAGGCTCTGCTCCTGCAAGCAATCCAAGAGTGACTTACGACGCTAACATTTCTGGTGCCGTTGTCGGGGACGAAGTTGAAAATGTTCCCCGAATTTGAACGACATTGAGCCTCTGATTCTGAAGGTGCATCAGGTATCAGAGACTTTAGAGATTGCTACTATGCACCTGGCGACTCCATTGTGACGACACCACTGTGGCGAACCTGTTGTATTAATTGTGTCTTTCATAGGTAGACACATGCGGTCTCATCCACAGTTGCCTCTAGCTACACCTGAAACTGATCCAGAGGTGGTTCTTAGGAAAGGAAAGGCCCCTGAAAAAGAAGCTTCCACCACCGAACTAGGTAATCCGCCATCTCCTTCTGTAAGAACTCCATTTTCTCCTCCTCGGTTTCTTAATAGACCCCTTTCTGAGGTTTCCCGTTTCCTAAACTTCGGGAGTGTTCCTGCTGAGTTTTCCCCTCCTAGTCTGGGATTGGAGGGAGAAATCCTTGTCACTCCCCTCTCCTCTGAAGTTGTACCTAGGCGTAGACCCAGGACTACAGAATATTTCCCCACTCCTATCTCTACTACTCCTCCTCTTGTTACTGTTACTACTCCTGTGCAAAGAGGAGAACATGTTGACTTGAGCTCATTAGCCTTCTCCTTAAATCCTCTCTTGTTTCTCACTCCACTTCGAGACTCATTCCCAGTAGCCCCCTCATGAACTCCTTCTCCTCCAAGTTCTCCTCCACATAATATTCCTCTGGATGGTGTTAATATCCCTCTAAATAGAATGGATGCCATAGTCACTGCCAGATATGATCCCTTAATTCTACCCCATCCTATGAATCCTCTCCCTACTGGAGATTACTTGAAATACATGCCCAAGTTCACTGGAGAAGGGGACGTAACTGTAGAGGAGCACCTGGCTTCTTTCTACAGTTATGAAGACAACCTGAACATTGAAAATGAAGATGTCTGGATGAGAGTCTTCATCCAGAGCCTAGATGGCGAGGTGAGGAAATAGTTTAGAGGACTGGCCCACAGATCTATTGTTGGGATCGAAGCCTTGGATAGTGCTTTCCTGAGGCAGTGGGGCGATAGGAAGGATTTCATGTATTACATGACAGAGTTCGGGTCTTTGAAGAAGATGGAAGGAGAGTTTGTCTCTGACTTCTCCAAAAGATTCAATAAGATGTATAATAAAATTCCTGCCGAAATAAAACCCTTAGAAGCTTCAACCAAGATTTCTTATGCTAGTGCGTTTGGCCCCAATTTCTGTCTGTTATTGAGAGAAAGAAGAGACACCTCCTTATCTCAAATGAAAGATGCATCCATAGAGGTGGAATCCAATGTATTAGCAGCTGACAGACTGAGGAACAAGGCCGACGCAGAAAGAAGAAAGGGAAGATATGAAGCCTCAACTTCTGGCCCGATGGTGCCCCACCCTCAAGTGGATGAGCTGACCAAGATGGTGAAGTCTCTATCTGCAGAGATGGAGAGAATGAAGGTGGAAGGGAGACAAGCATACAAGGGCCCTTAGAGAACCGAAAACAAAGGAGGTTTCAGGAGTCCAAACAATATTTCTCCCCTGACTATGCAAAGAGAGAGGGGAAGAGACAGAGAAGACCAGAAAATTCAGGCCCCTTTTCAAAACAATTTTGTGGCCGAGGGGGAAAAAGGGGAAACATATGAGCCTGATCATGAAATCCATTGCTTTGGAGACACTCCTCCTTTTCCTCATCTCACTCAATCAACATACGAGGAGTCTCTCATGGACAGTTAGCTAAATGAACTGAGCAAGGGAGACAAGGCTAGTGGCAACCAAGGAAAATATGATCTGAGGTCTAAGAAAAATACAGTAGCACCTGAGGTTCCTGAGCGGTCCACTAGAACAGAGAATCCTGCTAATGAAATAGTAGACAGTAACAGAGGTAAGAATAGCCAAACCCTCTCTCCCATTATCCATAGTCATGTTCCTGAAATAAGAGAAATCCCAAAGCTCTCATCTTCTTTTAATTTCGAGCATGAAATTCAAAAAATCAGAATCCTTGTGCCCCTGACAGAATTGATTAAACATGAAGGGTTCAAGAAATTTTTCTCTAATATTTTACAGTCTGAGATCTCAAGCCTTCCCACAGACTCCATAAATTTGCAAGATTAAAAGCCTTCAATTATTCTAGGTTTTATGATAGAAGACAGGAATGACTCATCCCCTCCCTTCTACACTTCCTTGAACATACATGACAAGGTATTACACAACTGCTTGATGGATTCGGGGGCTTCTCACAACCTCATGCCCAAAACTTTCATGGAAGAGTTAGGGCTAGAAGTCACTCGAGCCTATCATGACCTATATTCCTTTGACTCCATAAAAGTTCAGTGTCTAGGAGTTATCAAAGACCTGGTCATGACCTTGTTTCGGCTGCCCATGGATATTGTAGTGGCCGATGTCCCCCCCAAGTTCTGTATGTTGTTATCAAGATCTTGGATAAAAATACTGGGGGGAACCTTGCAAATGCACCTCACATATGCTACTATCCCAGTGTTTGGAGGAGAGCATAGAAGACTATACAGGGAAGCCCAACTAGCCTATATAATCAGTGATGAGGCCAACCCTACCAACCATCCCATTTTTTCCTTAGACACTGATTTAGGTTCCAATGTGCTACAACTCACCCATGCTCCCGAACCCCCTCTTGAGCTCAGAAAGCATCCCACCACTTCCCATAAGTTTCCTCTCTCCATCACTCCCGTCTGGAAAATGTTCTTTGATGGAGCCTCTTCCAGGGAAGGTGCTGGTGCTAGGGTATTTTTTGTGTCACCTGCTCAGGAAACCATATCTCTGTCGTAAAAACTAGAATTTGAAGCTACCAACAATGTGGTAGAGTATGAAGCTCTTGTTCTGGGATTAAGAGCTACGAGGGAAATGGGAATTCAGGAGGTAGCAGTGTTCGGTGATGCAGAGTTGGTGGTCCAACAGATCAGAAATGCTTATCAGGCTAAGCATCCTCGACTTAGAAGCTACAAAAATGAGGTGTGGGACCTAGTTGATAGTTTCTTCTTGGCATTCAACATTTCTTTTGTCCCAAGAGAGAAGAACGCAGTGGAAGATTCCTTGGCTACATCTGCAGGCAATTTCAAAGTACCCTTACCGCCCAAATTCAAATATGATGTGGAAGTAAAATACAGGCCCTCCATACCTAATAACGTCAAACATTGGAAGGTATTCGAGGATGATCTCAAGATCAAGATATTCTTGGAGACTATCGAAGAATTTTTAGAGATGCATATCGACCAAGATTCAGTCTCTGAGGAAGGGCTTGATAGGGGTAAGTTGCTGAGTAAAATAGCAAAGCATGACATTGTACATATCCCCAACAACCACATTCCAAGGGGACTGGTTCCTTTGGAAAGGATTTTTGATAAAAATGATGTGTCGTTAAAGGGAGAAATCTTAGAGGATGACGCGGGTATTGTTCAGTGCAACATTGGCACCGAGAGTGAGCCCAAGTTTGTCAAATTGTCAAGAAGTCTGACAAAGGAGTAGAGGTCCGAATACATTGGACTCTTGAGGGAGTTTGCCGTTGTTTTCGCCTGGACCTACGAAGACCT
Source organism: Picea glauca (assembly GCA_000966675.3). Taxonomy (NCBI): domain Eukaryota; kingdom Viridiplantae; phylum Streptophyta; class Pinopsida; order Pinales; family Pinaceae; genus Picea; species Picea glauca. The sequence continues at coordinate 15,877 of JZKD02S2413749.1, forward strand.
CAAAACCTATGACACCTCTTTCATCGAGCATAAAATCCCGTTGAAAGGAGAGGCAAATCCATTCAGGCAGAAGCTGAGACAGATCAATCCTATGTTGCTACCTATCATGGAGAGGGAAGTGAAGAAGCTGCTTCAAGCTCAGATCATTATACCACTGAGATATTCAGAGTGGGTAGCCAACTTGGTACCAGTAAGGAAAAAGAATGGAGAAATCAAACTCTATGTAGACTTCAGAAATCTGAACATGAGCTCACGAAAGGATAACTACCCCTTACCAAAGATGGAGCATATACTGCAAAGGGTAATAGGAGCATCCAGGATGTCCATGATCGACGGTTTCTCTGGTTACAATCAAGTCTCTGTTCTGCCTGAGGATAGGGAAAAAATAACATTCACCACTCCATGGGGCACATTCATGTATGCCAAGATGCCTTTTGGATTGATAAATGTAGGGGCAACGTTTCAGCGTGCCATGGACATAGCTTTCATTGGGGAAAAGGACAAATTTGTGGTCGTCTATCTGGATGACATCACATTGTTTTCAAAATCTGATAAAGAACACCATTGTCATCTCAGGAAGGTTTTTCTGAAATGCAAGAGTTTTGGCATTTCATTAAATCCCAAGAAGTCTTTGTTCGCCATGCAGGAGGGAAAGTTGCTAGGCCACATAGTATCAGCGGAGGGAGTAAGGATCGATCCTAACAGAGTTGAGTCAATACATGCCTTATCAATCCCGAGGTCCAAGAAGGAGGTCCAATCTTTCCTTGGTAAGATAAATTTTCTGAGAAGGTTCGTGCCTAACTTTGCTGAGGAGGTAAAACTTATAACAACCATGTTGAGGAAAGGAAATAAAGTGAGGTGGACTTCTGAATCACGACATTCCTTTGAGAAAATAAAGAAGGCCCTGACTGAAGCCCCTGTGATTATTAGTTCCGATTACTCAAAGGATTTCCTTATTTTCTCCTTTGCCTCACCCGACACGGTGGCTGTTGTTTTATTACAGAAAAACGAGACTGGGCTAGAGAAGCCCATGGCCTATTTCATCCGAGCATTGAGGGATGTCGAAGTCAGGTATAACACTATGGAGAAGCAGGCCTATGCCCTAGTAAAGGCTCTCAAGGGATTTAGATTCTATGTCCTGCAGTAAAAAATCATCGCTTATGTCCCGTCAGCTGCTGTTAAAGACATTCTTATCCAGCCTGACATAGACGGGAGAAGGAGTAAGTGGATAGCCAGGATTATGGAATTTGACCTGAAAATAAAGCCTACCAAATTGATCAAAGGTCAGGGCTTAGCCAAGCTGTTGGTTAAAGCCAATTGCCAATCTTTGGGGATAAGTTTCATCAACGAATGCTCAAGAATCTAGCAGGGTCGGCTGTCTGAAAGAGACCCTCAAAGGGATCCCCCATTGGCTCGATGTCCTTGGTATAAGGATGGCATACACTTTCTACAAGAGTTTCGGACTCCAGACGGCCTGTAAAGAAACAAAGCAAGATATCTGAAGCTCAAGGCAGTCAGATACTTCCTTATCGATCAAATTTTATACTAGAAAGACCCCTTGGGGGTGCTTTTAAAATGCATGAATTCACAAGAGGCCGATATGATCATGGTTGAATTTCACAGCGGCCTATGTGGAGGGCACCATTTCTGGAAGGCCACAGCCCACAAAATTCTCAGAGCTGGGTACTATTGGCCCACCTTGTTCGCTGATGTCCACAGAGGAGTTAGAACCTGTATCCAATGTCAAAGGTTTGCAGGAAAACAACAGCTCAAGTCCTTGCCTCCAAAGCCTGTGGTTGTTTAAGGACCTTTCCAGCAGTGGGGCCTAGATTTCATTGGAGAAATTCACCCCGCTTCCAGTGGGAAACACAGATGGATCTTGACTGCTACAGATTTCTTTACCAAGTGGATTGAATCTATCCCTACCAGGAGTGCTTCCCACAATGTAATCATTGGGTTCTTGGAGGACCTCATCACAAGGTTCAACTGCCCAAGTAAGATTGTCACTGATAACGCAACCGCTTTCGGGTCTGAGCCATTAGCCAAGTTCTGTGAGTAGTTCGGGATCAAACTGATTCACTCCACCCCATATTATCCACAGGGAAACGGTTCAGCAGAATCCTCCAACAAAAGTCTGATAAGAATCATCAAAAGGATGTTGGAAGACAACAAGAAGGCCTGGCATTCCAGACTGAAATTTTCTCTATGGGCCGACCGAGTGACTGCAAAGAGATCTATAGGCGTATCTCCTTTCCAATTAGTCTATGGAGCAGAGGTTGTTTTTCCTTCTCATCTAGCCATGCCTGTAGCAAAATTCCTCCAGGATCATCGGGAGGAGCCTGATGACATGATCAGAAGAATTCATCAGCTAGTGGAGGTCCAGCAGGGCAAGGAGTAGGTAATGGACAGAATTTAGGACCATTAGCAAAGGATCAAGCAGGTTTTCGATAAGAAGGCCAAGAAGGAGTGGTTCCAGATAGGAGACCTGGTGTTGAAATGTGATGCTCCTAAGCAAGATAAGGGCAAACACAACAAATTTGAAGCCCTATGGATCGAGCCTTTCAAAATATCTAAGAATTTCTCAAATAACACATATAGATTGCAAGATTTGGAAGGTGAAGAAGTTTTCAGTAGCCCAGTAAATGGGCATTTTCTCAAAAAATGTTTCGTCTAAGGCTTCGGTGGATCCTATGTTTGTAAATATTGTCCTTTTCTGTTCTTTGTTTTTAATTTTATTGTTTCGGCCTAGTAAACGACTCCATAGCCCAACAACAAGGCACTGGAACTGCAAAATGAGTCCTTAGAGCATCGCAGGGATGACTCTATCCCCCATGGAGCCTAATGTTAGTAACATTACTCGTTCGAAGCGCAAGAGAAATCAGGTCTGCAAGTGGCGCGATGAGCGCCGAGAGAAACTCACAGAAGAAATCTATTTCAAGCTTAAATCAAGCAGGCGAGCAGTCTGATTTTAACAATCAGGATTCATCCAAAGGGACAGATCAACGGTTGGTGGGAAATCGCAGTTAGCGAAGTTGATCAGAGGTTAGCGCAATGGATATCGCCCATATTTTCTGTAGGAATGGATGGCAGCCATTCATCCCAAAGGACGCATGGCATGAGATCTGGTCACGTCAGCTTTTTGGCAGTCGCGAGTTCAAAGGGTGAAGGTTTTATGTTGTTGTACATCTCAAAACCCCGAAGTACCGATAGTGCCCAAAGTCGGGCCCACAGTATCAAGGAGCAGTCTCAGCCGTCCATCTGAAACGGACACCTGGTGCATGATTAGGCTCCCCACCTTTTCACCCATCGCAGTTTCGAAGCGGAAGGAGCAACTCCCTCATACCCCCGATGCGTGAAGTAATGAGAACGTCCAGCACCTGGGGCCCACAACAACGTCGGGTGAGTTTAAGACCGTCAAATTTGAAGGACGTGTGGCACTCAATTGAGCCGTCTCGGTGTTTCGTCCATCACAAATATAACAAGCAAGGATCGTCTCCTTCCCATTCACGAACGTCGAGAGCGCCTATGGGAATAAAAGTAGGGTCGCAGTCCGTGGTCACTTGGGAAAGAAAAGAACTAAGCAAAAGGGGCCAAAAGCGTCAAATCCAGTTGCTGAAAGGATCATCGTGATTTCCAGGTGCCATTGGATACGATTTCGCTCCTGGTTTCCACCTGGAGTAAATGAAGGCAAGAACAGGTGGTTGAAACTTCCTTTCATTCATTGAGTGTGAGGTATGAAGGGTCTGGCAAGCAGTCTGTTCGAAGGAGTTCTATGTACTGATTTTTCCAAAGAAGCCATTCCAAAGTCCTCGACTAGACAGAGAAGTCCGCAGACACCATTTTGGCCTTTAATGTTTCAGCTGCCTTCCCTGCAAAATCCATGCGAAGTTAAAGAGACGTCTGACGCAAGACTTCCACCCGAAGATTGATGGAAGAGACGCTACGCCTTGGAGGGTGAGAATGCCTCTGTTGGGAAAATCTGCCCAAGTATATGTACTCAGTTTTGGCATTTTTGAAGGTATCTATGGTTGAGAAAATCTCCCGATTGTAAAGTTTTGATGAAGCGTTGATCGCTCTAGTTAATGTATAAGGCATTTGAGATTTCTTACTTTATGGATGTCATCTTCTCTTCCATCTCTTTGTTTAGTATGTTAGAAAAACTCAGAATTGGAGGATCCAGTCGAGTTGCAACTATTATAGGATGATGTAGGTTGGATCACTATAACAGTTGCATTATTTCTAATCGGTTCCTGTGATTTTCTTAACGCTGAACGAATTGGAATTGGAGGATCCAGTCGAGTCAACCCTCAGCTCCTTAAAGCTCCAGACCAAGAGGATCTTGGCTTTTGATTTTTTCATCCTCAAGATTCCGAAGCCCTGTTGCCCGAGGTAGTCTTGTCCAACCTTCTCATAAGTCTTCCATCTACCACCCCTTTAATTATTTACTGATGGAAGTTGGATCAAGACCTCCCTTGCTTTCTACATACCAAGCCTGGTTTCTTGAATTAAAGATGTATCTTCTCGGGTCTTTACGCATTTGATCACCCCATTAAACAAACTGTGACATAAAACTGATGGGCGTTGGGCTCTGCTCCTGCAAGAAATCCAAGAGTGACTTCTGACGCTAATAGTACCAGGTCTTTGTTTTGCCAAGCTGTGTTCCAAATATTAGAACCTTGTATTCGGGCATTGTGTCTAATGTTTTGGTTTTCTGGTGTGAGGGGGGCATACTTCTGCTTCCATATTTGTGCCCATAAAGCTATTGGCATTTTTAACAATCTCCACCAAATTTTGGCTCCCATTACTTGGTTGAGTTTCCCTGGATCTCGGAGTCCCAACCCTCCTATGATTTTTGGTGTGCAGATATTGTCCCAACATACTAGCGCCCATTTCTTCTTAGGTTGATGCCCGTGCCAGAGGAAGTTTCGCTAGAGATTCCTAATGGCTTTGATGACCTTATTGGGGGATGCTAGTGCAATAAAAAGGTAGTTAGGTAGGGTTTGAAGGACCGACTTGAGCAGGACCAACCTGGCTGCGATGTTGAGTGGTTTGAAAGTCCAATTGCTCAGTCTATTGGAGATGGAAAGAAGAAGGTTGTCCCAGAAGATGGATCTTGCAGCTGCTCCCGTTAGATGAATGCTGAGGTAGTTGGATGGAAGGGAGCTCTTGGGTATTCCTAGGAGTCTGGAGATATGATACAGGACCGCTGCCAGAGTGTTGAAGAAGTAGAGTTTGGACTTGTCTAGGTTAAGAGTCATTCCTTATGCCTCTGTGAAATATGAGAGGATGGAGTTAAGTTTGCTGGCCTCTCTAGCTATTGGGGAGTTCATGAGTAGGGTATCATAAACAAATTGACTATGTGAGGGTTTTGTTTGGATATTGTGCAGAGGTAGGCCTTTGAGAGATCCTTCTATGACTACCAATTTGATGTAGTGTCGCAGACCTTCCGCCATGAGGACAAACAGGAAGGGAGAAAGGGGGTCACCTTGTCTGATACGTTTGGATGGTGAGAAAGGCTGGGAAATTACCCCATTGAATAGGATGGAGAATAAGGTAGAGGAGGTAAGGTTTAATATCTAGTTCACCCAATGCTGATCAAATCCAAAAGAATCTAAGATGGCCCAAAGGTACTGCCAGCTTGCTTTATCAAAAGCTTTTGAAAGATCAAGTTTGATTAGTATACCTAGAGTTTTTGTTGTCTTGAGAGAGTGGATGACCTCGTGAGAAAGAATGACGATGTCCATGATTTTTCTGCCCTCTACTTACCCTGATTGTTCCTTGGAAATGACAAAGGTCAGAATGGGCTTGAGGCGGTTTGCCACCACCTTTATTATGATTCTGTAAATCACATTGCAAAGAGCGATAGGTGTGAACTGTTTGGAATTTATGAACCATTCCTCTTTTGGAATGAGGGTGAGAAATGTCACGTTGAGTGTCGAGAGGACTTGGCATGAGGTGCGTGATTCCTCTACAACCTCCCAAATCGTTTCTCTTACTAGGTCCCAACAATGATGGAAGAAGTCAGTGGTAAATCCATCTGAGCCTGGGGCCTTCCCTGGGGGCATGGATTTTGCAGCTTGGTCCACTTCGTCTTGGGTGATAGGTCACATTAGGGTTGCGTTTTGATTAGGAGTCACCATAGAGGGTATGTGCCTGGTTACTCGTTTGATGGCTGCAGTCCTATCCTCCCTGGTTTCTATCAGGAGGTCGCGGTAGTAATTGTTAAGCTCTGCTTCTATTTGGGTATGTTCTCTGATTGGATTACCCTAGTCATCCTCCAAATGAGTATTTTTGTTAATATGTCGGCGGTGCACCATTGCTCTGTGGAAGAATTTGTGTTCTTTCCCCCCTCTTTGAGCCATTGTACCCTGGACTTTTGTTTCCACAAAATTTCCTCTTGCCTTTTTCTCTCTTCTAGTTGCACTTGAAGATCCTCCTCCTCTTTCATTAGTTCAACAGTTCGAGTTCCTGAAATCAAGGTTTTTGTATCTCCATTAATTTGTTCTCTATGTCCTGCATGCTTTGGAATATGTTTCCAAAGGTGTTATTGTTCCAGAGTTTCAGTGATTGCTTGAAGTTTTTGAGGCGTTTCTGAAATTTGTACATGCTTGTGCCATGATCTATTTCTGTCAGAGCCCACAAGGACTTTGCAAGCTAATGAAATTCCGGGTGTAAGCACCAGAATTTCTCAAACTGAAAGGGTTTGTATTTAGGTGTTGCCCCTGTTTCTAGGTTGAAGGCAAGTGGCCAGTGGTCCGACCTGGATTTTGGGAGAATGAGACTTTCCATATAAGGGGTTTCTTCCATTAGCTCTTCAGCCACAAGGAAGCGGTCTAGAAAACAAGCAATATGTTGGTTTCCTGACCTACGGTTGGACTAGGTGAAGGTGCCATTACTATTTTCAATGTCCACTAGCTTTAAATGGTCAATAAGGGTTTTGAACTTACCGTTGTCTTGTTCAAGTATTTTTCTCCCTCCTATTTTTTCTTCCAACGACAAGATCATGTTGAAATCGCCTCCTAAGATCCAGTTAGGTGTAGTCAGCAAGGTTTTGGTGAAGACTAGCTACTCCAAAAGTTTGTCTTTTTCCTGTTGACTTTGGGGTCCATAGACATTTGTGATAGTCCCCTCCTGATTCGAGCCTGTGATCTCGAAGTGGGTCGTTATTGTGCCTATAGTAGAGAAATATCTACTTAAAGTAATAGTGCATGGGTTCCATAGAATGGCCAGACCCCTTGAGGCCCCTGTGGAGTTTGTTAGAACAAAATCACATCCTCTACAAATACGCTAGAAGATGGTTTCAGCATCTGCCCCAACACATTTTGTTTCCTGTAACATTAGAATATCTGGGTTTTCTTCTTTGATGCAGTCTCAGAGGATCCTTTGTTTGGATCAACCATTGATTCCTCTAATGTTCCAGGTAATGATCTTCATCATTATGAGGGTGGTTTTGGGTGGAGGAATCCCTCCGAGAGCTTATGAATCTGCCCTGAGTTGATCATAAGGTTGCCCGCCTCCTTGATGAGTTGATGCGCTGGTTTCCACCCCCTTCTTTTATTCTTTCATGGTACTCTTTTTGAGCTTGAAATTGAGTCTGTGGCTATACCTAGGCATGTTGTGGATCTTGTTGAGGAGTCTAGAAAAACCTTATGTACCTTTCAGAGTTGCTCTTCGGGAAGGGCTTGCAGATCCTTTTGAATGAGGGCCTCCTCAAGTTTTTCTAGATCTATGCCTACTAGATCTCTATTGTCCAGCTACATTAGGATGTCTCCATCTGCATCTCCCTTCTCTTTTGGGTAGATTTCACATTTTGATTCAGAGGAGGAAGGGTTTTGGTTCTTTCCTTTGATTTGATGCGGCTCTTTGTGCGGATCTTGGATGGCTTCATCTTCTAGAAGCTGGTTCAGAATCTCATATGAGTTTTTGGTCGAGATCTTCAATTTGGGTCTGGGTTCTGCTTTCTTGGAGGGTTTTTCTTCCTGGCCATGACGGTGGTGAAGCCATCATTCTGTATGGTATCACCTACTTTGGTAGCTTTCTTATTCCGAGGGAAATCTCTAAAGAGGTGACCATGTTCATGACATTTCCTGCAGCAGAAAGGGATGTGTTCATAGTCCAATGTTTGTTGCCAGTCTTCATCCTGATATTCTTGCGTTACCACTCCTGGTAGAGACTTAGAGATATTCATGTAAACACAGATTCAGGCGTAGAAGTGTATTTCCTTTTCTTTGTGGATTCTGATGTTTTGACGTATTGACCCACTGTATTTCCTGTTCCCATGAGAATCTCCTCCATCCAGAACTCTTGTGGTAAGGAGTAAAGGCAGATTCAGATGGGAGCCATCGTGAAGTCCTCCTTGTCTAGGCTGAATCTTTCCATCCAAAATCGCAGGAATAACCCTGTCGAGTTGTAGAAATACGACCCGTTCTCAAAGATTCAATCTCTATCTTCTGGGTTGTACAGAATGATTGTAAAAAATCCTTTGGATCTAAGTTGGACCTCATGGTCCCCTTTGGGGTTCCACCAGTGTTTTATCCATCATTTTAGATCTCATTCAGATGGCCACAAGCCCAAAAATTTGCCAATGAGGGCATTCTCTCTCATAAACTGTGTGTGTTCCCCTACTCTTGTTGAACTTATGAGGTATATCAGCGGTTTGTCCATTTGTGGGATGCATTTGTCAGGGTCCCATCTGCAAGGTGCTTTTGGATGGCATGTGCTGGCTTCCACATCCATTTCCTTCCTGAGTCCTTGTTCTTTGGCAAGAAGTTGATCGCGTAGCTACAATGGCGGCTCGAATGTTGGGCGTTTTTCTCTTGTACCCGATTGATCATTGGTCATGACATTACTGTACGAGGGGGGTTTCCATATCTCTTCTAAATTCATCCTGACGTATCAGGTAGGAGTCAGTCTATGCCCGGTCGTGGCAGGTGGTTTTCTACGCAATGGCTTGATCCGATCATGCATCGAGTCGTGCTAGACTTAAACTAGGGTTTTTCCTCCTTCGAATCCATGAAATCATCTCATCTCAAATTCAGGGAGCTATGCATTTTAAATACAATATAAAATATTATTTTTTAATACTTTTTTAGCTTTGCTTCAGTACATAGCTAATAGTTGTAGCTAGATAACACTACTTATACACACACACACACAACAAAAATGACATACAAAAGGAAGGTTGGTTTGTGGTATGGTGTGCTTGTATGTGTCGAGGCTTAGGTTTTTTTAGGAGAGATAGGCTAGGACAATGGAGAGTGCAGTTTGTAGAGGTTTTGGGCATTGGTTTTAGAAATGGTGGTGTTCCATTATGGGGGGATTCTTTTAGGGTGCCTTTGAGAGTTTCCTCTTGTCGATGTTTTTCTCCATTTGACAGAATTTGTACTTACATGGCATGGAGGAGGATTTGTTGGACTTCGGGTGATTCAGGTGGATATTGGTAGTCACCGACCTATTCCAACTGGATCCTCGTGTCCATTTTTGTTCAACACATTCTTATGTACATCTTTGTAATTGTGAGTTCTACACTTTTGGGGTTGTCTGAAGCCCCACACATCCTCCAAGTGGATACGAGTGGCCTCTCGCCTAATCCAAATGGCTTATTTTGTATGTTTTCATGTCAATGCATCTTGATGTACTTCCAGGGCCATTTTGGGGCTCCAAACAATTTTTTTTGGCTCACCACAATCAAGCTATAAACAGAGTCAGATTTTGATGGAGGAATGTGTAGTTCTTTGAAAGACCTTTCCAACGGGCTATCACGTGCCTAAAACGGAGGTCATATGAAAACATTACAACCCTTGGAAGTTGAGGTACCAAATTACACCAACTTATCCATAGGGCCCACATGACTTTTAGCGTTTCACCTTCTAGGGTTACATTTTTGGATGTCTAGGGTTTTGGAATTCATGAGTATTATAAAAAAGGCCTCTAGAGCCTCATTGTAATCCATTCTACTGAGATGGATGCACATATCATCCACATATCTTCTCAGAGATAGCTACCACCATTCGAGCAAGTGTTTCAGTTTTGCAGTTTTACAGTTTCAGTCTATTTCATTATTTAATAGAAGATATTGTTCACTGGATATTTTTTTTATTCTTCATATCTCTATGTTTATTGTATTCAGTCTGTTAATCATTTCATTCTGCTCCTAAATCTGGATCAGTGGTATTAGAGCGATCCTCTCTTCATTTATTTTTCTCTGTGCATGTCCCCAACAAGATCTGGGTACAAGAAGTTGGGACTCAAACCAATCGAGCCATTAAAAGATCGGTCGCGCTGAGCCTGACAAAAACCCATGGGGGACGAAAATAAAGATGATGGAGAAGGATATTCCATTAAAATGTTTCTCGAGGAGGCCCTCACATGAAAAAGGAACGAAATGATGGACAACTTCACGTAGATCCTTCAACGACTACCCACAGGAGAATCATCTTCATCAAGTGGAAATGAAACCCCCTTCAAGGTACAGGTAAATTTTGATATTCCATTATTTGAAGGATTGATAGATGCAGATGATGTAGATAAATGGTTGAATCTTCTCGAAGGATATTTTTCAGTCCACAATTTTTCTGATAGGGAAAATATCAGTTTTTCACTCCTCAAGGTCGTTCCCCATGTTAAATACTGGTGGGATAATTACTCTGAGCAAAGGCCCATGGAGGAATCTACAATGTTTGTGGTGGAACCTACATGGGATTCCTTTCGGGATTCCATTAAATAACAATACTACCCTATTGGAAGCTACAAGGAACAATACACCAGATGGACCACCCTACATTAAGAAAGGGACCAGATAGTACTAGAATTCACCAATATTTTCCATACCCTATGCACCAAATTGGGTATCAAAGACTCTGAGCATCATTTGGTGCTCAAATATGGTGGTTGTTTTCATAGATATATTCAAACAGAAATGGATTTCCTAGACATCGCCTCATTGGTCACGAATTATAGATACGCTATCAAGATCGAGCATAAATTTAAGCAGAAACGACGAGAGTTTGGATTTGCAAACCCCTCACAGTCGAAGCAAGGAAAATTCAGCCCCAATCCACACAACAAGGGACCAAGTCGAGATGGTCATTTTCAGGATAACCATTCCAAGGTGCAACACAAGAAGGGAAATGAGAAGACGAAGGACACAGGAAAATGGTGTGAATACCATAAAATTCCTTGGCACAACATCAAAGAATGCCTCTCCAAGTAGTCCCTCGTGGCTGAGATGAAGGCTTCCAAGTCAAAGGCCAATTTTGATTCCAAGTCAAATCCTAAAGGAGGGAAGCGGATTATCAATGTTGAACCCAGTGCCACTATCGCTACCACCAAAGTCCAGCCAAGTGAACCAGAAGAACCATAGGAAGGGGAACACCTATTTCACTCACAGATGTGGGTCAAGGGGGATCCAATTCATTTCATTGTCGAAAACGGTAGTCAAAAGAACCTGATTTCAACAGAGGTCATTAAGTGACTAGACCTATCAACGACACTGTACCCAAATCCCTACACCATAGGCTGGCTTCACAAAGGAATAGATCTTCATGTCAACTAATGTTGTCATCTACCCTATGGCATCAAGCCTTTCAAAGATGAGGTACCGTATGATATTTATCCCCTTAAATTTTTTGATGTTCTTTTAGGACAACCATATTTGTGGAAGTGTCATGTTGTGTATGAGTCTAGACCCTGCATTGTTATTATTACTTTGGGTAGACAATTGTACAAGATCCCAGAGGTAGCGATGCCTACTGCTATTTCTTTAATCTCTGCTAAGCAATGCAATAAGGTCATTTCACATATCAGGAAGTTTGTATTCTTTGTGATCTGTGCTCACAATAAGTAGAAGGTCTCTGCCACATCCATGGCCTCTACACAATGCCTCTCTTTGTAGCAGAATCAAGTGGATGGGATCATGGAAGAATATAGAGACATCTTTGCCTCACCTACAAAGGTACCGACACACTTCCAAGTCAAGCATCCAATTGATTTGACCCCCAACGTGCCTCTACCTAATGGACCAGTCTATTGATGCTCGTTGATGGAGAATGACAAAATCATGCGTTAGATCCAAGAGATTCTTCAAAAGGGCCACATCAGGCCCAGCTCCTCCCCTTGCGGAAGCCCGATTGTACCGGTGCATAATAAGGAAGGGACTTGGTGACTTTGCATTGATTATAAAGCCTTAAACAAAATCACAATCAGGAACCACTACCCCATTCCCAGGATTGATGACCTTCTTGACCAACTCAAGGGGAAAAATTTCTTCAGCAAGATTGACCTAATGTTTGGCTACCACTAGGTTCCCATCAAACCAACTGATGTATGGAAGACAACCTTTAAGTCTAAAGAAGGTCTCTATGAATGGTTAGTCATGCCCTTTGGCTTAACAAATGCACCAACCACTTTCATGAGGTTGATGTATGATGTATTAAGACCCTTCACCAACTCCTTTTTGGTAGTATATTTGTGTGATATCCTCATCTTCAGCAGAATGTGGGAGGAGAACATGCGACATATTCAATAGGTTTTGAGCACTTTGCAGCAACACAAGATTTATGCCAACTTGGAAAATTGCTCTTTTGGCATGAAAAGGGTCCAATAGTTGGGCTACATTGTTGATGAGCATGGGGCACATGTTGAT
>JZKD02S2413826.1:16175-28515 GCA_000966675.3 Picea glauca
TGAGTACACCATCATCAATACATCATCATGATGACCAAAATCATGGGTAACAACCTATGGTTGGGTGACAATATTTCTATATTTTATACAGTGAAACGAACACACCTATTATTCTAACAAAAATAAAAGTGGACCCTTTGACCATGTGGTACCAAGATATATGGAGGTAGAGAGTCAACCATCATTTCTATGAGGTATATTATGATTTTGTGTCTAAATTCAAGAATTTGTTATTTTGGGAAGAAACTTCTTGACTATCATTGGAAGAAATGACTTTTTTGAAGGGAAAATGAGTTTTTGAGAAAAAGGAGGATTACAATATCATTAGGGTTTTCTACTCTATTGAAAAAACTAATTTATTCCTTACTATATATCTCATAAGTTGTTTATCATTGAGATAACTAGACAATATAAATTTGGTTCCATACTTTCTCTAAAAAAATAAAAATGCAGTTCATACATCTCCCGTGGAAAGTTGGTGAAATTATTCTCCGAGGAATTTCCAAAATAGATGAATATGTTTCTTATTTCAATCATTCCAAACTAATATTTGCAGAGGAAATCAAGGGTTTCGACCCTAATCATATTTTTTATAATCATTCGCATTCAGTTGGGCTCAACCCTACACTTATAAATTCAGTCGTCGGCAGAGAAGAAGAAAATGATAGCCACAATCCAAATAATCAAGAAGCCGACATAAATTTTGGAGATATAGAGACTTTTATAAGTACTACAAAGCACCACAAAGAAAGAGGTAATCCCTCGAGTGAGAAAAATGTCCAGTCACCAACTGTCTCTCGAAGAAGTGCCTTACCAAAGGGAAATCCTTAGCCAGCGACATCCCACACAATAAAAATGCATATCAATAACTTGGGATATGATGAAGAGAGGAACCCTCCTAAAGAGAACTAGGAGAATCCCCATAAATTAAAATTCAAAAGAAAAAGGACTAATTTACAATAGGAAGGGGGATGAAACAAATGCTCCATAAGATGATTTGTTATTGGATAACATGGATTTGGATGTAGATATTGAAAATATCACTTTCTCGAATGTAGAAGTATCAGCTAGAGAAAATGTACAACATGTTTCCACACTCATGATCCAGGACAAGACATTTCCTTATGAAGAAATGTTCGTTGTACAAAATGACTCTTTTGATAAAGAATATAAGAAATTAGTTTTTGAGAGAACTACAAAGAGTAAGAGTGGGAAGCTATGGTCTACCATTGATAATCGAGATATGTTACCTTCCAAATTATCATCTATTCATAAATTTACATGGGATGCACTTGACGTTTCAATTACATATATGGAGGAAGAGAATGCTCAGCTGAAAGAAAGAATTAAAGAATTGGAGGTAACCCTCATGCCTCCACCTATTTTGGCTTCTCCTGTTGCTATGATTTGTCCTGGAAAAGGTCTTCAATAAAACCCATAACCAAGTGAAAGAGTCAAAGGAATTTCCAATTTAATCATTACCACCCGACATTTTGTTGAAGAAAATATTAAGAAAATGATGTCATTGATTGTATAGCTATGAGATATGGCAAAGGGTTTTGCTTCTCTCGGTTTGAGAATTCAAAATATCATGGAATACTTGAATTCAGATTTGAAAAATGATGAAGGGTTTTACACAGATGGATTTGTGATGTTTTCAATGAAAGTTTTGACAATGACAGAGCAAAGATGAAAGCAAGAAAATATATCTTCTCTGAGCCACATCAAACAATTAAAATCATGTTGGATGGAAAGAATTAATGTGTTAAAGGGAATGATGACTCAATTGGATGATTTATCAAGAAGGAAGAATGAAGCATATTAAAAAATACTTGATTTGGATATCACTGGAACCACTATTGAAGTCCCTGACCCTAAATATCTTTCAAATTCTATGCTCATGACTAGAAAACATTTCGAAGAAAAAATTGAAGAATTAAAAGGTAAATTGTCTAAAAAGTTTGATAATATGATTGAATTTACACATGACGACATTGACAGATGGCTTGTTGAGTACACAAATAAAAATGAAGATATTGAAAATCTATTACAAAATTTATCTGTTGATCTTAGAGAAATTGAAAAGGAGTTGTTTAATGTTAAAATAAAACAAGAAGTAATTGTTTCCCCATTAAGGGACTTTATCCAATAATGGTTGAAAAACTCGATCGCCAAGATCTCCGAAATACCAGCAGAGGTAGTTAGGACCAGTAATCAAACCGTAACAAAAAAGAATATAAAAGAAACAACAAGAAGCAAATCAAGGGGAGAGATACCATCATAGTAAGTGGATGATGATTGCATGCTTCTTTCTTTATCATTTTTCATTCAGTTATTCTTCTTATTTAAATAGAAAAGTATAACTAAATCCTGATAAATTTCTCTTTATCTTCTTTCCAGATTCTACTGTTCGACATCGACCCACTTTCTTCCTTCTACGTTCTATCTTCTTGTATATATTTTCTTTATGGTCTACGAGAGCCCCAATCCTAGTCCTATGGACATACACCTTTAATTTCAAATCATTGTAACAAACATTATTATTTTTGATAAATCCCAGAGAACTAATTCGAGATTCATTTTGACTGTATTTTATAACTTTAAGTTTTGAGTATAAAGTATTTGAAATTGATTTATCATAATCTTGTTTTGAGCTATATATGCATTTACTCTATAAAAGTTATCTCATGCATACAAATCATCTTCTTTTATTTTGATGTGATCATAAATATTTATTTTCACTATGATGGATGTGAGGAAATTTTGTTTATTTTCTGTAATGTATGATGTGTGAGATTCCTGGTCCATTTCTCATGAATCTTATTTTATAAATCTTTTTACTTTTCAACATTTTGATCTTTCTTTGAGCATAAAAGATTGGATTATCTTAAGGTCCTATATTATTTCTTGATCCGAAGTTATTAAGAATATCATAAGCCAAATATGAGTACCACCACTATAAAAATGAAGAAAGATTCATATCTTCATGAGGTTGTCATTTTGGTCCTTGACAGATTCAAGCATCAAAATTTTTGGTGATCATACTGGGGAATAAATTTGTTTTCAAGATATTTGAGGCCTTGCTTCAAATCATATTGAAGAACCAGAAATATCCATGGCTCAAAGTTTCAAAAAGAAGATTCAAGAAAATTGTTGCTTGTTTTAAGTATGTCGCACTTATTTTATAATTTCAAAAAGAACCAAGAAGCACCGAAGATTCAGGAGAATGGAGTTCCTAGCAATTCCATTGGAAAGACTCAAAATGGATAATTTCATTCATGTCATGATGCTCTTTTAAATTATTCATCAAACCCATCAATGGATTTACAAGATTCAACAAAAGGGAAAAATACCCAAAGAAGGAGGTGATTTCATAAAACCCATTTAAATCTACCAGAAGTAAATTTTCAAATGCCTGATATTTATATTGAAATTTTTTCTACATTTTTTGGGGATGCTTCAGAAGATGCAAAGCAACACTTGTTTAATTTTAATTTTAATTTCAACCTCATTGAAGACAATGT
The DNA here is from genome assembly GCA_000966675.3 of Picea glauca. Classification (NCBI taxonomy): domain Eukaryota; kingdom Viridiplantae; phylum Streptophyta; class Pinopsida; order Pinales; family Pinaceae; genus Picea; species Picea glauca. The sequence continues at coordinate 19,700 of JZKD02S2413826.1, forward strand.
TACATGTAGATTATTCTTACAAACACTGTGAGGGAATTCCCTTGAATGGTATAACTCATTAATATCTAACTCTATTACTAACTGAGATGTGTTAGAAGATTCATTTGCAAAAAGTTCATCCCAAAAATGCATTCATATGTTTTTGTTGGTTTTTTAAATGTTGTTTCCCACCCACCCTCTCCCATTCGGAAGAAAGATAATGAAGTGACCAACTTTGAAGAAGAATATAATCAAAGATGGGATGAAATTTCTAAGTCAAGTCATGTCATTGAAGAAGAAGATGGAAATTCCACTTTACAAGAAGAAAATTGCAGCCTCCTATATACTCCTTATGAATATCTTTCAAGAAAACAAATTGAGAATGAAATCAAGGATACTTCACCAAATACATGAGAACATTTAATCCTTGCAACAAAAGATGAAAATTTGCAAGAGAACTTGCAACAAGAAGAATTGGTGAAAGAATTGAGTCTTGAGATGAATGATGAGCAAGATTGCATATACAGGAAAGAAGAGTTTTTTCAAGATATTATTGATAAATCAAGAACCTTGGAAGTAGTTGGAGATAAGAAAAAATATGAATGTATTCTTGCATTGAAAATTCCTCAGCTAATCATAGACAATAGTATTCTCGAGCAACCAAGAATCGATTTCATTGAATTATGGTTCTAGAGCGTTGTTGGTCAAACAATGTAGTCAAATTTTCAACACACTTGGTTCAATTTTTCTCTAGAACACATTGAGAGTGCCTTTTACTCATTGGTACAAGTCCCAATATGTTTCAACGTTTTGGAGTTCCTTCCAAAGATCAAGTCAATGCTTGAATGAATCCATTAGAAATATTCCTACACCCAAGATTCCCCTTTTCTTTCAAGTACGATAGGGTAGTGATCCGGATTTTATGAGCATAACGTAATGACTACAGATTATTAATAGGTGCTTAACACAAAATAACAAAGATACAATAAAACTGGTTTTCTATTCAATAAAGAAATAAGTTGAAACTGTAAAATGTAGCGGAAACAAGCTTGCTGAAATGGTGGCGGCTTATCTTTTAGAAGAGATGTGACAGTTGAGCTCATTCACAAGAAGATGATTACAATGAGGCTCTGAAGGAATTTTTACAATAAACAGGAATTCCAAAAATCCTAGACATACAAAAACCTAACCCTATGAGATGAAGCGCCAAAAGTCACGTGGGCCTCGTTTGGGTAAGTTAGTACATCAATTTCCCGGGGTTGTAATTTTTGCTTACGATCTCTGTTTTAGGCATATGATATCCCATTGGAAAGGTATCATCGAGGAGATTCATTTTGGGGGAAATATCAAAGGAACTTCCATATTTCTCCCTGTTTTCCCAAAAAACATCGTTTAGGGCCTCAAAACAACTCCAAAAGTGAAAAGCTGCTAAAAATAGTAAATTACCAAAATTGCAAGAAAANTGAGTACACCATCATCAATACATCATCATGATGACCAAAATCATGGGTAACAACCTATGGTTGGGTGACAATATTTCTATATTTTATACAGTGAAACGAACACACCTATTATTCTAACAAAAATAAAAGTGGACCCTTTGACCATGTGGTACCAAGATATATGGAGGTAGAGAGTCAACCATCATTTCTATGAGGTATATTATGATTTTGTGTCTAAATTCAAGAATTTGTTATTTTGGGAAGAAACTTCTTGACTATCATTGGAAGAAATGACTTTTTTGAAGGGAAAATGAGTTTTTGAGAAAAAGGAGGATTACAATATCATTAGGGTTTTCTACTCTATTGAAAAAACTAATTTATTCCTTACTATATATCTCATAAGTTGTTTATCATTGAGATAACTAGACAATATAAATTTGGTTCCATACTTTCTCTAAAAAAATAAAAATGCAGTTCATACATCTCCCGTGGAAAGTTGGTGAAATTATTCTCCGAGGAATTTCCAAAATAGATGAATATGTTTCTTATTTCAATCATTCCAAACTAATATTTGCAGAGGAAATCAAGGGTTTCGACCCTAATCATATTTTTTATAATCATTCGCATTCAGTTGGGCTCAACCCTACACTTATAAATTCAGTCGTCGGCAGAGAAGAAGAAAATGATAGCCACAATCCAAATAATCAAGAAGCCGACATAAATTTTGGAGATATAGAGACTTTTATAAGTACTACAAAGCACCACAAAGAAAGAGGTAATCCCTCGAGTGAGAAAAATGTCCAGTCACCAACTGTCTCTCGAAGAAGTGCCTTACCAAAGGGAAATCCTTAGCCAGCGACATCCCACACAATAAAAATGCATATCAATAACTTGGGATATGATGAAGAGAGGAACCCTCCTAAAGAGAACTAGGAGAATCCCCATAAATTAAAATTCAAAAGAAAAAGGACTAATTTACAATAGGAAGGGGGATGAAACAAATGCTCCATAAGATGATTTGTTATTGGATAACATGGATTTGGATGTAGATATTGAAAATATCACTTTCTCGAATGTAGAAGTATCAGCTAGAGAAAATGTACAACATGTTTCCACACTCATGATCCAGGACAAGACATTTCCTTATGAAGAAATGTTCGTTGTACAAAATGACTCTTTTGATAAAGAATATAAGAAATTAGTTTTTGAGAGAACTACAAAGAGTAAGAGTGGGAAGCTATGGTCTACCATTGATAATCGAGATATGTTACCTTCCAAATTATCATCTATTCATAAATTTACATGGGATGCACTTGACGTTTCAATTACATATATGGAGGAAGAGAATGCTCAGCTGAAAGAAAGAATTAAAGAATTGGAGGTAACCCTCATGCCTCCACCTATTTTGGCTTCTCCTGTTGCTATGATTTGTCCTGGAAAAGGTCTTCAATAAAACCCATAACCAAGTGAAAGAGTCAAAGGAATTTCCAATTTAATCATTACCACCCGACATTTTGTTGAAGAAAATATTAAGAAAATGATGTCATTGATTGTATAGCTATGAGATATGGCAAAGGGTTTTGCTTCTCTCGGTTTGAGAATTCAAAATATCATGGAATACTTGAATTCAGATTTGAAAAATGATGAAGGGTTTTACACAGATGGATTTGTGATGTTTTCAATGAAAGTTTTGACAATGACAGAGCAAAGATGAAAGCAAGAAAATATATCTTCTCTGAGCCACATCAAACAATTAAAATCATGTTGGATGGAAAGAATTAATGTGTTAAAGGGAATGATGACTCAATTGGATGATTTATCAAGAAGGAAGAATGAAGCATATTAAAAAATACTTGATTTGGATATCACTGGAACCACTATTGAAGTCCCTGACCCTAAATATCTTTCAAATTCTATGCTCATGACTAGAAAACATTTCGAAGAAAAAATTGAAGAATTAAAAGGTAAATTGTCTAAAAAGTTTGATAATATGATTGAATTTACACATGACGACATTGACAGATGGCTTGTTGAGTACACAAATAAAAATGAAGATATTGAAAATCTATTACAAAATTTATCTGTTGATCTTAGAGAAATTGAAAAGGAGTTGTTTAATGTTAAAATAAAACAAGAAGTAATTGTTTCCCCATTAAGGGACTTTATCCAATAATGGTTGAAAAACTCGATCGCCAAGATCTCCGAAATACCAGCAGAGGTAGTTAGGACCAGTAATCAAACCGTAACAAAAAAGAATATAAAAGAAACAACAAGAAGCAAATCAAGGGGAGAGATACCATCATAGTAAGTGGATGATGATTGCATGCTTCTTTCTTTATCATTTTTCATTCAGTTATTCTTCTTATTTAAATAGAAAAGTATAACTAAATCCTGATAAATTTCTCTTTATCTTCTTTCCAGATTCTACTGTTCGACATCGACCCACTTTCTTCCTTCTACGTTCTATCTTCTTGTATATATTTTCTTTATGGTCTACGAGAGCCCCAATCCTAGTCCTATGGACATACACCTTTAATTTCAAATCATTGTAACAAACATTATTATTTTTGATAAATCCCAGAGAACTAATTCGAGATTCATTTTGACTGTATTTTATAACTTTAAGTTTTGAGTATAAAGTATTTGAAATTGATTTATCATAATCTTGTTTTGAGCTATATATGCATTTACTCTATAAAAGTTATCTCATGCATACAAATCATCTTCTTTTATTTTGATGTGATCATAAATATTTATTTTCACTATGATGGATGTGAGGAAATTTTGTTTATTTTCTGTAATGTATGATGTGTGAGATTCCTGGTCCATTTCTCATGAATCTTATTTTATAAATCTTTTTACTTTTCAACATTTTGATCTTTCTTTGAGCATAAAAGATTGGATTATCTTAAGGTCCTATATTATTTCTTGATCCGAAGTTATTAAGAATATCATAAGCCAAATATGAGTACCACCACTATAAAAATGAAGAAAGATTCATATCTTCATGAGGTTGTCATTTTGGTCCTTGACAGATTCAAGCATCAAAATTTTTGGTGATCATACTGGGGAATAAATTTGTTTTCAAGATATTTGAGGCCTTGCTTCAAATCATATTGAAGAACCAGAAATATCCATGGCTCAAAGTTTCAAAAAGAAGATTCAAGAAAATTGTTGCTTGTTTTAAGTATGTCGCACTTATTTTATAATTTCAAAAAGAACCAAGAAGCACCGAAGATTCAGGAGAATGGAGTTCCTAGCAATTCCATTGGAAAGACTCAAAATGGATAATTTCATTCATGTCATGATGCTCTTTTAAATTATTCATCAAACCCATCAATGGATTTACAAGATTCAACAAAAGGGAAAAATACCCAAAGAAGGAGGTGATTTCATAAAACCCATTTAAATCTACCAGAAGTAAATTTTCAAATGCCTGATATTTATATTGAAATTTTTTCTACATTTTTTGGGGATGCTTCAGAAGATGCAAAGCAACACTTGTTTAATTTTAATTTTAATTTCAACCTCATTGAAGACAATGTTACATGTAGATTATTCTTACAAACACTGTGAGGGAATTCCCTTGAATGGTATAACTCATTAATATCTAACTCTATTACTAACTGAGATGTGTTAGAAGATTCATTTGCAAAAAGTTCATCCCAAAAATGCATTCATATGTTTTTGTTGGTTTTTTAAATGTTGTTTCCCACCCACCCTCTCCCATTCGGAAGAAAGATAATGAAGTGACCAACTTTGAAGAAGAATATAATCAAAGATGGGATGAAATTTCTAAGTCAAGTCATGTCATTGAAGAAGAAGATGGAAATTCCACTTTACAAGAAGAAAATTGCAGCCTCCTATATACTCCTTATGAATATCTTTCAAGAAAACAAATTGAGAATGAAATCAAGGATACTTCACCAAATACATGAGAACATTTAATCCTTGCAACAAAAGATGAAAATTTGCAAGAGAACTTGCAACAAGAAGAATTGGTGAAAGAATTGAGTCTTGAGATGAATGATGAGCAAGATTGCATATACAGGAAAGAAGAGTTTTTTCAAGATATTATTGATAAATCAAGAACCTTGGAAGTAGTTGGAGATAAGAAAAAATATGAATGTATTCTTGCATTGAAAATTCCTCAGCTAATCATAGACAATAGTATTCTCGAGCAACCAAGAATCGATTTCATTGAATTATGGTTCTAGAGCGTTGTTGGTCAAACAATGTAGTCAAATTTTCAACACACTTGGTTCAATTTTTCTCCAGAACACATTGAGAGTGCCTTTTACTCATTGGTACAAGTCCCAATATGTTTCAACGTTTTGGAGTTCCTTCCAAAGATCAAGTCAATGCTTGAATGACTCCATTAGAAATATTCCTACACCCAAGATTCCCCTTTTCTTTCAAGTACGATAGGGTAGTGATTCAGATTTTATGAGCATAACGTAATGACTACAGATTATTAATAGGTGCTTAACACAAAATAACAAAGATACAATAAAACTGGTTTTCTATTCAATAAGGAAATAAGTTGAAACTGTAAAATGTAGCGGAAACAAGCTTGCTGAAATGGTGGCGGCTTATCTTTTAGAAGAGATGTGACGGCTGAGCTCATTCGCAAGAAGATGATTACAATGAGGCTCTGAAGGAATTTTTACAATAAACAGGAATTCCAAAAATCCTAGACATACAAAAACCTAACCCTATGAGATGAAGCGCCAAAAGTCATGTGGGCCTCGTTTGGGTAAGTTAGTACATCAACTTCCTGGGGTTGTAATTTTTGCTTACGATCTCTGTTTTAGGCATATGATATCCCATTGGAAAGGTATCATCGAGGAGATTCATTTTGGGGGAAATATCAAAGGAACTTCCATATTTCTCCCTGTTTTCCCAAAAAACATCGTTTAGGGCCTCAAAACAACTCCAAAAGTGAAAAGCTGCTAAAAATAGTAAATTACCAAAATTGCAAGAAAACTGTTTTGAGCCAGTTGGAAAAGGTGGGTGGCCACCGATATCCACTTGGATCAGGTAGGTAGATTATGTATGTGCATATTTTGTTTCTTCAGTTCAATTTTGCATAATAAGGAAGTCAAATTTGAAGATGACTCCATAAATCAATGAAATAAGGATTACAAGAATTTATATCGAAGATAACTCCATTGCCCAAAGGATAAAACATTTGGTCATGAGATTCTGGATTCTTGACAACCCGCAGGGGGTTATCATCCCACAATTGGAGCCAGTTGTTGAACCTCTTTTGTGCTTCCCCCTTTTTTTTTCTATCTTTCCTGTTTATTTTCTTACCTCTTCATTTTCCCTTTCTATACTTTCCCTCTCCCCATTTCCTTTTTCCCTTCTTCTTCCCTTTATTGGTTTTGATAAGACTACCATACTTAGTCATTTTTTTTGTTCGCGGACTTTCATAATTGCATACTTTCAGACCTATGTGATGCACCTCCACTATCTCCACTGTTCGCCCAACATTTTCAAACACTTATCCATTTCATACATTCAGACTCGTGGACCTTCGGACTTGTGGACCTGCCTTTTTATACAAGTCGCCCATCCCGATTCTCCGCCATTACTTGTCCCTTTAAATTTTTTGATGTCACATTTATTGTTATCCCTACAGACCCAAGTACTCAATTTATGGTTGACGTGGCCATTAATTAATGATGCTTATACCAAGGCTAGTGATATTTATTTTGAGATAATTCTTCCGTAAAAAGAAATCTAATTCATTTCACTGTGCAAAGTAATATTTAAAGAAAAGATGGAAAGATCCGCGAAGACATTCATGAGAAAACAATCTTTATGTGGGGATACTTTGAACCTCTTCGCTAGAGAAGACCATAATTATAATTGGTCTCGCTCCTACTGGTATTATTCAAAATTTCCGGGTAAAGAGAATAACAAAGTGTGGACCTCAGGAATAATTCTCGTAGGATGTGTTCCAAAAGTGTTTGAATGCAGGGATATTGTCATCTGGTGCATTGATAAGCTTATTCAAAACAAAAGGGTCATCGCGTTGCAAATTAGTTCTCCTATTTCATTGGTGCCTTCAATATTTAGAGAAATGTTGAAATTTCCAGAGCCAAACCTGGTTTATAAAGGGGAGGAAGATAGAAATTTCCTAAAAATAAGGAACAACATAATAGAGCTTCTTCAAGAGTATTTGCATGACCTTGCATCAATGCATGAAGATATATCCATAATTCAGGTAAGTTATTTAAAAAATCCTTATAAATAAATTTTCTAGTTATTTACTTGATTTGTTGGCCAGGAATCTACATAAACCATTCCCCGACTGACATTATATATACTGCATTTGTGGTTCATGAAAAAACTATCTTCGAATGGGAAAATATTATTTCGAATGAAATCACTGCACAATTGACTAATTTCAACACTGATAAAAAGTTTTATATGTCATCTTATTTGATATTTGCTATCACATACTGTCATACCTTTGAGGGTTTAAACATTGTCCAGAGAGTGAAAATAAAGGTGGACCCTATGACCATGTGGTACCAAGCTCTATGGAGGCAGAGAGTCAACCATCATTTATATAAGGTATATTATGATTTTGTGTCTAAATTCAAGAAGATGTTATTTGGGGAAGACACTTCCCGACTGTTAGCACTCGGTAAATTTCCAAGAGGTTGAAAAAGAAGAAATCTACAAAGGTAACTTTATCCAACCACTTTTAAAGATGGGATCTAGCCCTTCCAGCTTCAGAGAGGGATATCTCTATAAGATCTAGCTATGTTTCCAATTTTAGATATTAGGCTAGGTAAAGAAATAGGTCGTTTTTGTTGTAAAGGTGTTTTATGAAATGGTTGAAACAGTCTACACATCCATTGGGCTATGGGGTCTGCATTTTAATAAAATATGAAATACAACCAGAAACGTAAAGAAAGATTTCCATAGGGAGAGATAATATACTCACTGGATCTTTAAGTAGTTTAAATGATGGATAGAAGAAAATATAAGAAATATAAATTCAACTAAGAAGCAGTTAAGAATTCCTTAATTGAAAACACCAAGAAGATAAACACTACAATATTTCGAGTCAGAAACATGGTATCTAAGATAAATCCTGCAACATTCTCTACTCTAAAAGATTAGTTTCAGAAAGACAATATGATCACAAAGCAAGAATAACATTTAACTTAGAGAATAAACATCACCATTGAATACACGCAAGAATCCTGTAAAAGTGCCTCCTTTTCATTAATGGTAGATCTCTTCAAAAATGTTACAGTCTGATAGCGCTAGGGTGTGAGAATCAACAACCTGTTGTGGGGTATTCTACCCTATGGACTAATAAGCTAGGGCTCTAAACTTATACGCAGATCATGACCCTTAAGATTTAACTTTTAA
>JZKD02S2413837.1:0-13429 GCA_000966675.3 Picea glauca
AGGGGCAAGGGGCCCAATAGACCTTTGAAGCAGGTTCAACTCAAATCTCCATTGATACAAAGTCTAATTGTAGTATTAAATAAAAGTGTGATGACAATTGAGTAAAGAAATTTCCTTGCTAAAATGGTCCCTCAAACCTTCGGCTATAAAAATCAAACTGCTTATTTTGAACCAAATCAACATAGCCCCAAATTCAAAGCAGGGATGTAAAACTGCTGGTTTCTCAGATTTCTTAGTGAGCTCTACGAAAACAAATGGGAGAGATTAATGTAGAAAAGACTCTCTTACTATTGAATAAACATGGTAGAGAAGATTTAAAGTCAGGAAATAATGGAGAATAAACTCATGTCAACTATAGGCATCAGGATTAGAGACTGATTATAATACAATGCCTTGCTTTTTTTCTCGCAAACCCTTATATTGCAATGCTCTTTCTCTCACAAATCTTTGAATTTGAAAAGAAAATCACAATATATTTTTCATTTTCTACTTGTCCAAAGTTCTTATTTCATAATTTCTATCTTGAAAAATTTGTGTTAATTCTTCTAAAAGAAAATGTTTTTGGGTTCTTTAGTTTTTCCTTTATAATCAATAGTTGTATTTTTGCACTTATTGAAATTCTACGTTACCCATTCTTAAAAACAAAGTGACACAAACTATTGTTTCTCATGGTTAAGAAAGATACGTTTCCACTTTTATGGTAATTTGTTAGTTAAGTGATTTGGGTAACCATAGGGCTTTGGTTCATGAGTATGTTAGAAAGTTCCAAGGTTTGAGGTTGGAGGAGCATCGGCCTCAATGGTCTCCACCTGTTATTGACAAATGAATTCGATATGTAACTACCTTAACGACCTCCAACTCATCCCTCAACTGAGGAATTTGAGGGGTTGCACCTAGGAGGGTTACAAGCAATGCCTAAAAACCTTAATAACATTTGATGCAATTAATTTTGTGTGCCAAGTTCCAACAATTATTCACCAAGTTCCATTTCTGTACCTCAACACTTAAGTTCCCCATGTGCACACTCTTATGTCTGCTTGTGCATTCCAACACTTTGCATCACGCTCCTTATCTACATGTATTCAAGACCATTGTGGAAGCCCAACAAGTGTGTCTACAATGAGGACCATTATCGAAGCCCCACTAACATGCTTAAAACCCAAAAGATGAAGAATCACCCCATCGATAGTGATGACATTGAACCACAGTTAGCGGTTGAATGAACATTCTTATAACTAAAATATACTCCTACATGTACTATATATGATATGAATCATAGGAGAGAGCGAGTTAGCAAATCGTTTGTGATTCTATTTTCTCCCTCTTTTGTGGAGCATTCTATAGAGCATTTATAAATTAATCCACAGGCTTCAACTAATTAGAGACCATTTCTTCAACCAATTATAATGCAATGTTTTTCTCTCACAAATGATTATATTGCAATGCTCTCTCTCGCAAATCTTCCTTCAAATTTAAAAAGATAATAACAATATATTTTTCATTTTGTAAGTGTGCAAAGTTCTTGTTACATAAATTCTATCTTTAAAAACTTGTGTTAATTCTTCTAAAAGGGAATGTTTTTGGGTTTTTATTTTCATTTTTGCCTTTATAACCATTTCATTTTAGCACTTTAGACATTTAAATTCTAAGTTTCCCAATCTTAAATAGTGACACAAACTATTGTTTCTTATGGTTAAGAAAGATAAGTTTCCACTTCGACAATAATTTGTTAGTTAAGTGATTTGGGTAGCTATAGGGATTTGGTTCACAAGTATTTAGAAATCTCTAAGGTTTGTAAGGTTGGAGGGGTAGTGGCATCAATGGTCTCCACCTGTTATTGATAGATGAATTTGAGGGGCAACTACCCTAATGACCTCCTACTTTCCGTTAACGAATGAATTTGAGGGGTTGCACCTAGTAGGGTTATAGGAAATGCCTCAAAGCCTCAATAACATTGGGTGCAATAAACACCGTGTGTGTCAAGCTCTAGAGCTCATGTGCCAAGTTCCAAAGCTTATAGTTCCATATCTCCACACTTAAGTTCCCCACGTACACACTCCCATGTCTATGTGTGCATTACAACACTCATGCATCAAACTCCTTATCTACATGTACTCAAGACCATTACAGAAGCCCAACGAGCATGTCTAAAGTGATGATCATTATGGAAGCCTCACTAGCATGCTAAAAACCCAAAAGACGAACAATCACCCCATCGATAGTGACAACACCAAACCACACTATGATTGAATGAAATTCTTATAACTAAAATGTACTCCTATATACACTATATATGATATGAAGCATCGGAACATAGAAAATGTAAGTAAACCAATCTTAAAAACAAAGTGACATGCAATATTGTTTCTCATAGTTAAGAATGATAAGTTTCCACTTTGGCAGTGAATTGTTACTTTACTGATTGTAGTAATAGATAACTGGTACATAATCTTGTTTCCTCCTTAGCAGGTTACCTTAGTTATCTAATTCCTTTAATGGGGTCAAGGTATATTTCCCCTTACAAGGTTTGAGGGACAACAACCTTGGTGGCCTCCACCACTGCTCATAGGTGTGTTTGAGAGATTGTACTTTAGAAGGTCAGGGGCAACACTCCAAAACCTCAACAATTTTTGGTGTAGACAATACTATGCGCACCAAGTTCTAGAGCATACACACCAAATTCCAACTCTACACATGTATTATATAGTGACTCGCGACACATTTCAATGCGCCCCCACACTCTCTAGTACCCATGTGCACACTTTAGCACACATTTTGAATGAGATTCATAGGTTTGAGAAATAAAAAATAAAAACATCTTTCCCCCTTATTTAAATAATACTTTGCGTGAAGAATGAATAATGAGATTATTATCTTCAATAGAAGGGAAGTTTTGAACAAGGTAAATAGGTTTGAGAAATAAAAAATAAACCCCATTGATCCAAAAGTAATGTGAATGTATTTTTCATTATTTGCTTCATTTGTATTCATACTTCGACGCTAATAACTTAATCTGTGCAATGTATTTATAATTTGGGCCCCTATCAATATCGTAGAATTTGATCATCTAGTCTAGTGACATGAAGCTTTAGTGGTCAATGATTATCTTCATAAATCATTGTATATAATATTTTACATTGCGATACAAGCCTTATTATGTTTTAATTGGCTTTATTGTCTCTTCATTATTTGTTTCATTAATGTCTTTTCATTATTTGTTTCATTTTCATTCATGCTTTTGTGCTAATAATTTTATCATCACAATTTTATCTAAGTTACCCTTAGATCATATATACAAATATTCTAATATTCTTTATAAATGTCTCTTCGTTATTTGTTTCATTTTTATTCAGAACTTAAATCATTGTAATTTATTTAAGTTACCCCCCATATCATTGTAATTTATTTAAGTTAACCCCCATATCATATATCTTGGAATTGGATCACTCATGAGTGTTTGGTGGTCACTTGGGATTACCTCGTGATAGAGTCTTTGCTCGTCACTACTACATTTGGGGTCAAAAAATGATGTTTATTACAATGTTAATTTTCATAAAAACCTTGTGTGTTGTTTTTTGGTCTTGGAATTGACCAAAATTAAAAAAGACCACACTAACATTAAGGTCGAATAATCGTAAAGAGGTTGGAGACTTCACTTTGTGCTTGGAGATTGAACTAGCTTTTGATTTTGGAATAATGCTTGACTTAATGTTGGTTCATCAATGTCCCACGTGTTGTTTTGTACATGTTTAGATGACATTTTGAGGTAGGGAGTGGTTGCATTAAATTCAACTTTTGTTGCATCCGATAGTAGGGAGGGGTTGAATGTGAATTATTAACCCCTTCTATAACGTGGATACATTCAAAACAACAGAGGGGATGCATGTGTCTTATAAGAGACACATAAAACATGCAAGTGTTGTCAATACATTTGTAAATAATGTTTGGGTGTCATTTTATTCATGTTTATACATTGATATAATGACTTATAAACATCGAATTTATTGCATTAACATCATTTTGAGGTAGGGAGGGGTTGTATTAAATTCATTTTTTGTTGCAATTAATAGTAGCAAGGCATTGCATGCAAATTATTAACCCCTCTTATAATGTTGACACATTCAAAACCATGCATATAAGAGACACATAAAACATGTAGGTTTTTTGTTGTCAATATATTTGTAAACAATGTTTTCATTGTTGGAGTTTGCTGTCATTTATCCAATCAACTTAATGTATTGTGATTAAAGGATCTTATTTTTGGAATACCATACCTCAGTAAGAGATAGGCATGATTAAAAGATCTTATGTTTGGAATAACATTAGGAAAAACTTGAGCTTACTCTAATAGTGGGGATTCTAGGACATTGGAGATGGTATAAGTATCAAGTTTTTGGAGGATTCTTGAGACCAAAAACCAATGTTATAGATTCAAGACAACTTGGGAGAAGTAAATGATGAATTTATATGAGTAGGATGGGCTCGGGTTTACCAATCCTTGGTACATGAGGAAGGCCTTGAGAGAACTACTCCAACATGGAAAAAATGGAAGAGCCTAAGTGAATGGCCCTCAAGAATCACAAAATAATGCATAGAAGCTCTCTAACATGAACTAAACCTAAGGAGAATAATAATAAGGGAAGGATAAGACGTATATTGAGGTGGATTCACTTGGGGGATAAGTGTTCTTGATGAAATAGGAATATAACACTCTCTATGACCAAGAGATAAATGACCACACAAATTGGGTATGACAATAGGTCTGGAACCTAATGATTTATATAAGGTTTGCTAGGAGTACTTTGCAACTAGGAGGTTTATAAGATTTACAATGAAGAAGAGGTTATATCAAATATTATCCAACACTTTATTCAATACTAAAAGAATGGATTCTTAACCCCTTTGATCATAAGATACTTACATAATATGGACTATAACACTTAGGATCCTAATTTAGAATATATTAGGATTCCTTGGTCCAACCTATACAAATATGTAAGCACTTATCCATAGAAAAATACTATAGGAAAATGGTAGATGAAATTGGAGATCCACTTTACCCCGCCAATTGTCACATGCCATCTTCTAGTGACCATCCTAGGCCAATGATACTCACCATGAATTATATAATTTTTATAACATACCAAGAATATGTGGCTGTTCAAAATGTAAAGGGTTGAAGGTGAACCCTTGATGTGTGACTATGTCCCATTATGTTAATAACCAAGAACGCTAAGTTGATGGTCCAATAACTCCCATTGCTATCAGGATCCAATAAGTGATATAGAAAAGACATGTAGAAACTCTTGGATATGCTCATTTTTTGAAAAGTTTGAAGCCAAATCAATTGTGTTTCATTCAAAATTGATCAAACCATCTCCTTCTGTTGAGTTAATCAACAATTTTAGTGAGCCAAAGTAAGATATCAATACTACCCAAAACATCTCTAATAGTTGGTCCAAAAAGTTGTATGCGATGTGGGAGCAACAATGTCCAAGTACACACCAAGGTGGGTTTAATTGTTAGAGGGCAAAAATGACTTTTCTCTTCCAATCCAAATGCAAAGTAGATACTAAACTTGTTACAATAGTGCTTTGTATGGCACTTGGCCATCTTCCTTGCTTGTGCTCTATGTTGGGATCAAATTCTCCCTTCGTAGTAATAAGTACATGAATTTCAATTCTAAAATAGATGTTGCAAATATTGGATTCTTTGTCCTTTCACATTTGATCGTTCCTACCAAATAGTGAGTAACACTTATGCCACTTTGTGGTCCTCTTTATAGTTGGTATAATTACTTGAATATTGTTAAATACAAACATATAATTTCCATGTATAGTATGTACATGAATGGTTATATAATTCTGAAAACTTTGGCTGAAGAACCTGTTATATATTGACGGTTGTCCACACACCATTGCATGGTTCATTAATAACTATAGGTGCTCATTGTCTAGTGCCGATTGATTGTTTGAGGAACACTCCAATGATAAGGAGTTCTTTACGGAAAGGAAGGAATCAAGATTTGTTGCTGTGCATGCAATGCACAATGTGTTTTCTAGTGATGATTTATTAATAAAATAAAACTTCCATAGACCATTGATCACTCACCAAGTCCCCTTGTGTTGTAAGAAAAATATGATTGACTAATTGTATTTTTAGATTTATAATGGAATTAAATTAAATTTATTTCTTAATTTGACATTTGTTTTCTAAAGTGGTTGGTTGGATGTGTATTGGAATTTTTTTCCATGGTTCTAATACATGTTTGGTGTAATGTGTGAACATACTAAACATATTGTGTTTTCTAATGTCATTGATTTAGAGTTAAATATTTTGGAAATCAAGATTCAGATGACGAGGAACATGTCTATTATCTATTGTTGCATTCCACTATCATGTCAACTCCAGAGAAGAGTACTAAATGAGCACATCTGAGAGAGGAAGCATACCAAGCATGGTTGGATCAACTACCTATTCAATTCCCAATATGTCTTGATCCACTAATTCAAAATGTTTATAATAGCTTTGGTTCTTCAAATATTGGGGAAAACTGATATAGAAGTTCCCATGCCTTGGAGGGAATGTTGTTAAATGCATTCCAACAAGATAAGCTTAGGGATGATGTTGATATTGTCGATACCTTCTCAGAAAGCTTGAAATCTACTTCCACCACTCCTCTCCTTGGACATGGTTCAAGGTCTACTCAATTAGGCACAACCATGTTCCTATACAACTTAATGACAATGTATGGTATGCTAGGCACATTTTTTGGCACTACTAAGGTAATTAAACATTAAGTCACCTATTTTTTAACAAATCTTGTCACACGATTAATAGTGAAAAGGGATTTTATGTGTGCTTAGTGATAATATACATTTATATTGCTAATTGATTGCAGGTTATTGAAAGATAACATACTTCCAAGTGATAATATCCTCCTTGGTAGTTGCAAAGATGCAAAGAAACTACTGAAAAAGGTTGGGTGTTGAGTATGTATCATATCGCACTTTCTGAATGATTGCATTATTTGGAGAGACAAATATGCAGATAAACTAATATGTCAAGAATATGGGCATGAAAGGCATCGAAAATTAAAAAAACGGTGATGATGGTCCTTCTCATAAGATATCGATGCATGTGCCTGTAATCCTAAGCATTCAAATCATCTTTCATTGTAATGAATTAGTTGTGTTGAAGAGGTCTCTTGCCTCACATAGAAGTGAACCAAGAGTTATGTGGATCTTAGTAGATTCAATAGCCTGCATATAGAAAACACATGAAATACAAATCCTTTAAATGAGCATAGCCATGGATGGAGTTAACCCTTATTCCTTCCAAAACACAAACTATTTTATTTAACCATTGGTAATGATTAATTAAGATACCCCTACAAGGTTGTTTGTGAAGAATGAACATCTTATGTTGGCTCTTATAGTTCATGGTAGAAGACAATTGAAGAGAATGGATGTCTACCTCCAACCATTGATTAATGAATTGAAGCAATTATGGGAAGTGTCACGTCCCCACAGTGTGCCTTGCAATCATGGACCTCTTGAGGGCATGTGGCACTGCAACGTTTCTCACTTGGCTGCTTGGCAACACCAAGGATACTCCATATGGACTACGCCTCTTCACCTGGAGCATACCCATATTCTGTTCTAGGGTATCGACGAGTCACACTCCTACTCTAGTGAAACTCTTGTATACTTAGACATTTGTTAACAGTTTAAAACTTAGTCATATTTAAGCATACATCCATGAACACGAGAATCCAAGAGAACAACAATAGAATAAATGAAAGACAAACACAGATATAGTGCGGGCGAAACAAACCATGCCTAACACCCGACTAAGTCTTTGTTATTGCAAAACAAATACAATATGTGAACTATCATCTCGGCTCACAAATTTGGCAGTGTCACACGACTCACCTCACCTCACCAAGACACTCATAAACAAATTCGTCACACCAAGACTCTTTGTCACAACTGTCTTCACAACCTCCTACTATGCACCTAAGACGTGCCCACAACCATAGACTTGCAGTCTCTTCATTTCCGTAGACTTCACAAACTTCAGTTTTGCCTCACACATGCCTCCAACAAACCTGCGTTTCCAGACTTAGTCAAAATCGGCCCAAGAGAAGTTTTCCCAAATCTATACAATGAATCCACCTCAAGGCATCACAAGTCCTCCCAAGCCATAGAGCTCTTCTTGCTCTCCTTGTCTTTCAAAACTTCCCTCCTTGGTTGTGCGCTCTTGTTCTCTTATAGACACTCCAAAGGTCACCATCATGAACTATAGAATCCTTTGGGGGTGTAGCTCACCTTCATGAACCCATGTCCAAATGAGTCGTTGCACCCCTTCGTGAACTTGGTCGCTCAAACAAATCGTTGTGCCCCTTCATGGACCCGGTCTCCCAAACGAAGCCATGTGCTTGTCCACCGTCATGCCCCTTTGCGGACCTGGTCTCCCAAACGAACCCATGTGCTCGTCAACTGTCGTGCCTCTTGGGACCTATGTGCCAAACCTTGGTGCTCCCCTCATGCTAGCATGCCCCAATCTCTTGGTTTATTCATACTTGGGCAAGCCCCTTGGTGTGTTCGCATGCCCAAGGTGTCCACTTGCCCAACTTGGATGCTAGAGCAACCCCATGTTTTATCTCTATGAGGACTTGGGTGAAGGTATTTGTGCCCATATATCCGAATACCTTACATCCTCCCCCACCTCAATTCATTTCCATCTCCTAAAACATCCACAAAATTTGCGATCTCCAAGTCTTCGCCCAAACTCATGCCTTCGCTATAATGAAGTCTACCGGAAACCCCAAATTTTGTGCCAACTAGACACCCCAAATTTACATAAACAAAACTATACTCCACCCAACTCCACACGATCTACTACCTGGTTCTATATGGTCTCTTCACCCAACTCCAAGGTTGAAATTTACCCAACTCTACTACACTCTCTCACTGCGATGTTGCTACCTTGCTACTGTTTGGTTCTGTTGCTGTCATTGCTCGCTACAACTGACTACTTCCCACTTCACTTCAAANCTTCGCTATAATGAAGTCTACCGGAAACCCCAAATTTTGTGCCAACTAGAAACCCCAAATTTACATAAACAAAACTATACTCCACCCAACTCCACACGATCTACTACCTGAGTCAATATGGTCTCTTCACCCAACTCCAAGGATGAAATTTACCCAACTCTACTACACTCTCTCACTGCGATGTTGCTACCTTGCTACTGTTTGGTTCTGTTGCTGTCATTGCTCGCTACAACTGACTACTTCCCACTTCACTTCAAAATTTTTCCTAAGTGTTGAACTCTTGTGATCTTGCTGCTACGCCCATACTTCAATCAACTCTTCCATGTCTCCGCACAATACTATAGCCTCAAGTCTTGCACTGGTTGGGTGGGTAGTGCAACCGTTGTGTCTAGTTCCTGAAATGTGCATCTCCATGCCCAAACTTGGTCTTTTATGTTGCATCTTCGTCACTCCATCCAATTCCAAAGACTAAGGCAAGTGTCTATCCTTGTCTCACTACTACTTCCATCGTATCTTCGTCAAGGAGGTCAACGATAATGTCTAAGTGTGTAACTCTTGTATACTTAGACATTTGTTAACAGGTTAATACTTAGTCACATTTAAGCATACATCCATGAACATGAGAATCCAAGAGAACAACAATGATACAAATGAAATACAAACACATATATAGTGCGGGCGACACAAACCATGCCTAACACTCGACTAAGTCTTTATTATTGCGAAACAATTACAATATGAACACTATCATATCGACTCACAAATTTGGCAGTGTCACACAACTCGCCTCACCTCACCAAGACACTCATAAATAGATTCGTCACACTAAGACTCTTTGTCACAATTTTCTCCGCAACCTCCTACGATACACCTTAGACGTGCCCACAACTGCAGAATTGGAGTCTCTTCATTTTCATAGACTTCACAAACTTCAGTTTTTCCTCACACATGCGTCCAACAGACTTGTGTTTCTAGACTTACCCAAAATCGGCCCAAGAGAATTTCGCCCAACACTATCCAATGAATCCACCTCAAGGCATCCCTAGTCCTCCCAAGTGGAGTTACTTGGCTCCTTGAGAGAGCTCGCCTTGTTCGTTTGCCTTAGAGCCATATAGCTCTTCTTGCTCTCCTTGTATTTCAAATCTACCCTCGGTTGTGCGCTATTGTTCTCTTATAGGAACTCCAAAGGTCACCATCGCGGACCGTCACATCCTTTGGGGGTGTTGTGCACCTTTGTGAACCCATGTCCAAATGAATCACCGTGCCGATTTGCGAACCTGATCACTCAAACAAATCATCGTGCCCCTTTGTGGACCTGGTCACCCAAACAAACCCATGCTCTCATAAAACATCGTGACCCTTGGGACCGACATGCCCAACCTTGGTGATCCCCTCATACTAGTGCACCCCAATCTCTTGGTTTCTTCATACTTTGGAAATCCCCTTGGCGCGTTCGCATGCCCAAGGTGTCCACCTGCCCAACTTGGATGCTGGAGAAACCCCAAGTTTCATCTCTATGAGGACTTGGGTGAAGGTCTTCACGCTCATATATCCGAATACCTTACATCCTCCCCCACCTCAATTCGTTTCCATCCCTGGCTACATCCACAAAATATGCGATCTCCAAGTCTTTGCCTGAACTCGTGCCTCCGTTGTAACCAAGTCTACTGGAAACCCCAAATTTTGTGCCAACTAGAAACCCCAAATTTCCATTGACAAAACTATAATGCACCCAACTCTGCATGATCTACTACCTGAGCTAATATGGTCGCTTCACCCAACTCCAAGGATGAAATTCACCCAACTTTGTTGCACTCTCTCGCTGCGATGTTGCTTCCTTGCTACTGTTCGGTTCTGTTGCTGTTGCTGCTTGCTACAACTGGCTACTGCCCACTTCACTTCAAAATTTTTCCTAAGTGTTGAACTCTTGTGATCTTGCTGCTACGCCCATACTTCAGCCAACTCTGCCATGTCTCTGCATAATTCTATAGCCTCATGTCCTGCACTGGGTGGGTGGCTAGTCCAACTGTCACGTCCATTCCTGAAATGTGCATCTCCATGCCCGGACTTGGTCTTTTTCTGTCACATCTTCGTGACTCCATCCAACTCCAAAGACTAAGGAAAGTGTCTATCCTTGTCTCACTAATGCTTCCATCATATCTTTGTTAAGGAGGTCATCAATAATGTCTAAGTGTGCAACTCTTGTATACTTAGACATTTGTTAATAGTTTAACACTTAGTCATATTTAAGCATACATCCAAGAACATGAGAATCCAAGAGAACAACAATGAAATAAATGAAAGACAAACACAAATATAGTGCAGGTGACACAAACCATGCCTAACACCCGACCAAGTCTTTTTTATTGCAAAACAATTACAATATGAGCACTATCGTCTTGGCTCACAAATTTGGCAGTGTCACACAAATCGCCTCACCTCACCAAGACACTCATAAACAAATTCATCACATTGAGACTCTTTGTCACAATTGTCTCCGCAACCTCCTATTATGCACCTCAGACATTCCCACAACCGTACACTTACAATCTCTTCATTTCCACAGAATTCACAAACTTCGGTTTTGCCTCACACATGCCTCCAATAGACCTACATTTCTAGAATTAGCCAAAATCGGCCCAAGAGAAGTTCTCCCAACTCTATCCAATGAATCCACCTCAAGGAATCCCAAGTTGAGTGACTTGGATCCTTGAGGGAGCTCACCCTCTCCATTTTCCTTAGAACCATAAAGCTCTTCTTTCTCTACTTGTCTTTCAAAACTTCCCTCCTTGGTTGTGTTCTCTTGTTCTCTAATAGACATTCCAAAGGTCACCATCACGAACCGTCGCATCCTTTGGGGGTGTCGCACACCTTCACGAACCCATGTCCAAATTGTTAAGTTTTTACTGTTGTTATTAGATTATTTCCAATTTAATTGAGCATTCAATGCATTTCCAAAACAACAACATAAAAGAAACAAACAATCACAAGGTATGCAACATTTTATCCTGGGAAACCCTCATGGGGGAGAAAACCCAACAAAACTTCCTCAATAATAGATTGCCAATACAATGCCAAGACTAAGACCAAAACAACAAGAACAAACCAAGACTGAGCATGTGTCTCTCTTCTCCTTCCTCCTGCAACTGCAACTGCCTTCAATATATGCACACTAGATGAGTGAGTGAGTGTGTATAAGTGAGGCACCATCCTCACATATAAATACTAGTTGAGGAGGCGCTAGGGTTATGTCTCTTCACTTGGTGGGGATGACCTCTCCTAGAAGTGGTTAAAACCACTTTATTATTACTAGGGGCCTACTTTACAAATACCACTATACAAATGCAATTTGACCAATCCACAAAAGGGGATTTGATCTATAATATAATAACTCAAATTCAATTAGAATATTCTTCGAAGTTACAATATTTCAACACTCCCCGTTAACGAGAAGGGTATTCTACTGACATGACCCCATACAACATCATCAATAGAAGGAGAGGGAATCATCATCATCAACATCTAGAACACTGACTGTCAAATCTATAATATCATCGGAATTTTTTCTCATCATCAATATCATCATCACTCATAGCATGGAGCTGGAGTAACATCATCATCATCATCATCATCAACATGAAGCTGAAACATCAACATCAATAACATGAAGCTAGAACAACAAAATAATCAACATCACGAAGCTGATACAAAATCATCAACAACAGGAGGCTGAAACAACATCATCAACATCATGAGGTTGAAAGTACAACATCATCAACAACATGAGGCTGAAACAACAACATCATCAACATGTGGCAACAGAATGAGGCAGGTGTATGAACAACAAATTTTTTGGTACTTTGATAGACTGTGCTTACCAGACCTTCAGGATTTTCCCAAGAATCATAATATTCCCTAGGATATAAAATCCTAACAAGCTACCACATGGTACTTTGACAGACCATCCTTACCAGATCTTTGGGATCTTCTTAGGAATCATAAGATTCCCCATGATATAAAATCCTAACAAAGCTACTACTACTGAACACATCTGGCATATACATGCACAGGTACTCTGACAAACCATACTTACCGGACCTTCGGGATCTTCCCAGGGATGATCAATCCCCTAGGATATAAAATCCTAAGGGAGCTACCCTCTGTTGGTCAAGATACCATAGTATCATCAGCATAACTCCCCCTCTCGAGGGAGGTCCTTTCAGACAACACCAAGCTTTTCTTGGAAGTACTCAAACTTGTTAATGTTTATTCCATTATTATAGTTCTTTGCATTTCATAAGATAAGAGCATAATAAGAACAAGATCACTGAGAAATACACATTCACAAGAGACACAACATTTATCCTGGG
>JZKD02S2413837.1:13439-28114 GCA_000966675.3 Picea glauca
GTCCGATGACCAATCCACAAAAGGGGATTTGGTCCTTATACAATTACCGACATGATTAATCCTCAATGGGGATTAATCTAATAACAATAATAATAATAATGACATGATTAATCCATGATGGGAATTTAATCCAATAATAAAATAATAATAAGAATGCTCTTCGCAGTTACATTATTTCAACAAAACTTCATATGAGACAGAGGCTTGGTCAACATATATGAAACCTGCTCATTTGTGCCAACATATTGGAGCTTTACAACTCCCCTATGCACCATATCACAAATGTAGTGATACCAGATCTCTATGTGCTTCGACTTATCATGGAACACTAAGTTATCCGTCATCTTTATACAACTCTGGTTATCACATAGTATCATAGTGGATTCCATCTCCAAATCGAACATACCTGTCAATAACTTTCGAATCCATATGGATTCACAACTGGTGGAACATGCTGCAATGTACTTCTCTTTTGCCATGCTAAGAGAAATACTAGATTGCTTCCTGCTTTTCCATGAAGTCGTGGCTAACCCCAAACTGAAACAACATCCTGAAGTGATTTTCTTGTCTGAAGCACTTCCAGCCCAATCTGAATCAGTATAACCACACAGTCTGAAGTCACGATCTCTAGTATAACAGAGACCATAATCCAACACACTCTTACGGTATCTCATCACATGCTTTGCAACTACAAGGTGAACATGTTTGGGCTCCACCATATACTGACTCAAGGTGTTAAAAAAAAATCATATATCTGGCCTGGTATTCGTTAGATACATCAACGATCCAATAATCTGTCTATATAGAGTAGCATCAATCAACTCTGACGAAGTATCAACCATGTGCTTCAAATTTGTTTCCATGGGTGTGTTCATGTATTTACATTCCAACATGTCAAATATATTTAGTATTTCAACTGCATACTTCCCTTGGTTAAGGAAGATCTTCTCTAGGTCTTTCATCTCACACTCTGCAATGAGCTTCTTCTTGCAATCTGTGATGATATTTTCTTCTCCTGTTAAGAATAAATGATCCACATATAGTAGCAATATAACTGGCTCATCATTCATAACCTTGAAGTAAAGGTTAGGATAATCTTTAATCTTGGTAAATCCCATGCTCATTAGGAAACTATCAATTCTGCCATACGGAGCTCTAGGAGCTTTCTTCAACCCGTACATGGATTTCTTCAACCTACAGACATGAGTCTTTCTATCTTCAACTTCAAATCCTTGTGGTTGTTCTATATACACTTCTTCTTCAATAAAACCATTTAAGAAGGTTGTTTTCACATCCATTTGGTGTAACTTCCACTTCATTTTGGCTGCAAGATATATGATGGTTCTGATAGAAGTGTATCTAGCTACAAGAGCAAATGTTTCTTCATAGTCAAGACCTTCCATTTGAGAAAATCCACGAGCCACAAATATTGCCTTATGTTTTTCAATACTTCCATCTGATGCATGTTTTATTTTGTATATCCACTTGGAAGATACCGCATATTTGTTCTTTGGTCTGGGAACTACTTCCCATACATCATTCTTTATAATGGATTGATATTCTTCTATCATGGCATCCATCCATTCTTTCTTTTGAATGGATTCTTCAAAGCAAGTAGGTTCCTTTTCTATGAGATCACACATCAAGGCCATATAGCTAGAGAATGGCTTAGGTTTATTTCTTTGTCTCATAGTTCTTTCTGGTGCACCATACTTTTCTACATCTTGAATAAGTTCCCTTTCCGAAGATAAATTTCTCTTGTGAGAGATCATTATATGGGGAGGTTCTTGAGATTCTATCATATCATAATCTTCTGGAATCTCATCATTAGGGGTAATTGTAACTTCCTTCATGGGTTCTATAACTCTGGGAGCTACAGGTTCTTCTTCATATACTTCTGGCATTTCCTTGATCTTTTGAGTGCTACATCTTCATCAAAGGTTACATATTTGTTGATCTCAATATGATGGTAACCTGGTATGTAAATTATGAAGGCCTTAGAGACCTCATAGTATTCAAAATATTCCCTTCTTTCCTGAAGGATCCAACTTAGTTATCTTTTATTTTGGAATGTGTACAAATACTGGACAACCAAATATTTTGAGATGGCCTACGTCTGGCTTCTTTCTGGTGAACATTTCTTCAGGATTTTTGAATCTAAGTGGACTATGGGATAATCTGTTTTGGAAATATACTGCACTTCTTACCGCTTCAGCCCATAAGTGCATTGGAAGATATTGATAATGAATCATAGTCTTTACTGCTTCCATAATCATTCTATTCTTTCTTTCTGCTACACCATTTTGTTGAGGGTTATAGGGAGTGTTGAGCTCCCTCTTAATCCCAACATCTCTGCATAAGATTCCAAATTCATTTGAAGTGTACTCTCCTCCATTGTCTGACCTGAGTATCTTGATTTTCCTTTCAGAGAGGTTTTCTACCAAGGCTTTGAATTCCTTGAAATTTCCAAGTACTTCATCTTTTGACTTCAAGAAATAATCCCAAGTCTTACGAGAGTAATCATCAATAAAAGATACATAGTATAGATACCCACTTAGAGAGGTTGATGGCATTGGACTGCATACATCTGAGTGGACAAGTTCCAAGATTCCTTCTGCTTTACTGTCGCTCTTTGGAAAAGGATTCTTTATGTTCTTTCCTTGTGCACATCCTTTGCTTACACCTTCATGATCGACCTTTAATTCTAGTAAACCTGTAACTACCTTGCTTACATATGGTAAGGATTTGTAGTTGATGTGAGATAGTCTTGTATGCCAAAGTTCACAAGGACTTTCAATAGAGTGTGTCAAGGCTACATCTGAGTGACCTTTTAACTTGTACAAACCACCTTCTTTGGTTCCAATAACAACTGCATCTTCTATAGTTTTCCCTTTAGACCAAATAAGAACTTCACCATATATGAATGAAACCCTGGAACCTTTCTTATCTAGGGCCGAGATAAAAAGAAAGTTCTTTGTCAAACCTGGTACATAGAGTAAATCCTTCATTCTCATCGGAGTTCCTGAATCAAGTTTGTAAGTGGATTGTCCCATTCCTTTGATAGGGTACTAATAATCATCTCCAAGTGAAACTTTTTGGGGGAACTCATTTTCTGTAAGGCTAGAGAGAATGTCTTCCTTGTTAGAAAAACAGGATCGTGGAGTAATAAAATAAAAAAAATGCAGAATTAAAACACAAAAGATACACAATACAATAGAGACACAAATATACGTGGTTCACCCAGTGTGGGTTACGTCCACCATATAAATTTCCAGGTCCTTCCTTTATTATTATCCAACAAATGAAGGGATACAACCTACAACAAACCCGCTATAACTTCCTCTTCTTTCTCTCACAGTCTCCTATCTTAGAATACAATATTCACCATGAGTCATAGCCGCAATACATTTCCCTCATAAAAGAGGGTTGCCTTTTAGGGTAAAAATACCCTAACATAACTTCTACCGTCAGATCTATGACCTTATAATGAACGATCCAGATTCACAATGAAATTACAATATACATTTACAAGGCAATTTTTCCTTCGGGGGCCCGCTTTCCCCCGGACCCTGCAGAGGGGGTAACCCCCCTCTGAACTCCCCTATGTGGAGGATTGTACATTATTCCGGGGTGTAAAGTGTTCATGGGGTATAAACACAGCTAAAAAACAAAGACCTCTGAATCAAGAATATAATCGAGCTCCACAACCAACATTTCTAACCTGTCATGTGCTTAGAGACACCGCTATCTATGCGCCAAGTATCCTCTCCAGGTGTCATAGATCCTGAGAGGGTGGAAAACAGAACATAATATTCAATCTCTTCTTTAGTTAAGTTCTTGGGTGTCTCATCATCTTCAATTGCATGGGCATGATGTCTTTTGTTATTTCTCCTCTTGTATTCTTCCCTTATGGTAGGACAATTCTTAGCAATGTGTCCCATCTTATCATAATGATAACAATGATAGGAGGATAAATATTTTCCCTTTCTTTGACCCTTCTAATATTTCCGGAATCTCTTTGGAGAGTGTGATTCTTTGTGAAAGTGGGTATCCTTTTGAAAATGATACTTTTTCTTTCCACCTTTATCATGAGTAGCTAGGGCTTGATCTTAATCTCTTAATAGGACAACTTCTCGGTTGGCCAGTCTTACTTCTTCTTGAACACATTCTTCCCATAAATTGTCAAATTGGAGTTTCTCTTTTCTTGCACAAATAATTTGGATGAAGGAATATCGAGGTATTGTGAGACCATTAAGACTTGTCCTTATGAGTTTATCTTCATCTAAGTTTTCTCCAATTGCCTCTAACTGTTCCTTGAATTGAGAAACCCTAGAGAAATAGTCTTGAATTGTTTTTTTTTTTGCATCTTTGTATTCTTGAGTTGGGTTCTCAAGTTCATCTTCCGGTTGATGTTCTTTCCTTCATACATTCTGGTTAGGGCATCAAACATGTCTTTTGGAGTATTCTTAGAAGACACTTGAGGGATCGAGTGATCTTTAATAGAGTCTGCAATTATCCTTTTAGCCTTAATCATATCCTTCTTGTACTTTTCTTTGGCTGCATCTTCTTCGAGTTCCGATACATTTTATTTTATGAATTTTGCAAGGTCATTCTCTTAAAGAATGAGTTCAATTCTGTACTTCTAGGCACATAAAATTTCCACACCTTCTAACTTGTCAACAAGATTAGTTCTTGCAGACATCTTGACCTAGAGCTAAGAAAATGATTAGAAAACGAAAGTGCTCAAAAATTGAAATTGAGCTTACCAGGAGATGCGCTGGGCTGAGGTGAGTTTGCTGGAGCTGACTGTTTCAGAAAATTCCAAGTTTTACCCTTTGAAACTTGACCTGCACAATTCTAGACTAGTACTTTTGGTACCAGTTATGGTTTTCTGGTTTTTTTGTACCATTCAAAACTAGGGTTTGACTTTCCAGAGAATCTGGCCATTGAAAAATTTCTCTCAATATGCCAAAAGATGCGCTAGGATAGGGTGCACTTCCCAAGATAGTTTTTGGACAAAAAATCCTCTTCAGTAAAAAGCCTGAATTTTCTTGTTCGTCAACAATGGAGTTTTTAGATACCCAGTGAAAGATGCTCTATTCAGTCAAGCTTTGATACCATGTTAAGCTTTTACTATTGTTATTAGATTATTTCCAATTTACTTGAGCATTCAATGCATTTCCAAAACAAAAACATAAAAAGGATCACTGAAAGAAACATAATCACAAGGTACACAACATTTTATCCTAGGAAACCCTCACGGGGGATAAATCCCAACAAAACTTCCTCAATAATATATTTCAAATAAAATGCCAAGACTAAGAGAAAAACACCAAGAATAAATCAAGACTGAGCATGCACCTCACTTCTCCTTCTTCCTGCAACTGCAACTGCCTTCAAGATATGCGTACTAGATGAGTGAGAGTGAGTGTGTATAAGTGAGTCACCATCCTCACATACAAATACTAGTTGAGGAGGCGCTAGGGTTATGTCTCTTCACTTGGTGGGGCCGACCTCTCCTAGAAGTGGTTAAAACCACTTTATTATTACTAGGGGTTGACTTTAAAAATACCACTATACAAATGCAGTTTGACCAATCCACAAAAAGGGATTTGATCTTATACAAGACCCGACAAAAGGGGATTTGATCTATACGATAATAACTCAAATTTAATTAGAATATTCTTCGAAGTTACAATATTTCAACACAAATGAATCACCACACCCCTTCGCAAACCCGGTCACTCAAATGAATCGTCGTGCCCCTTTGCAGACTCGATTGCCCAAAGGAACCCATGCACTCATAAACTGTCATGCTCCTTGGGACCGACATTCCCAACCTTGGTGCTCCCCTTGTGCCAGTTCACCCCAATCTGTTGGTTTCTTCATACTTGGGCAATCCCCTTGGCGTGTTCGCATGCCCAAGGCATCCACTTTCCCAACTTGGATGCGAGAGTAACCCCAAGTTTCATCTCTATGAGGACTTGGTCGAAGGTCTTCGCGCCCATATATTCGAATACCTTACATCCTCCCCCACCTCAATTCATTTTTGTCCCCGACAACATCCAAAAAATTTGCGATCTCCAAGTCTTCACCCAAACTCGTGCCTCCTCTATAACCGAGTCTACTGGAAACCATAAATTTTGTGCCAACTAGAAACCCTAAATTTTCATAAACCAAACTTTACTACACCCAACTCTGCATGATCTACTTCCTGAGTCAATATGGTCGCTTCACCCAATTCCAAGAATGAAAGTCACCCAACTCTGCTGCACTCTCTCGCTGCGATGTTGCTGCCTTGCTACTGTTTGGTTTTGATGTTATCGTTGCTTGCTACAACTGACTACTGCTCACTTCACTTCAAATTTTTTCCTAAGTGTCGAACTCTTGTGATATTGCTACTACACCCATACTTCAACCAACTCTTCCATGTATCTGCACAATGTTATAACCTCAAGTCCTGCACTGGTTGGGTGGCTAGTCCAACCGTCATGTCCAGTTCTTGAAATGTACATCTCCATGCTCGAACTTGGTCTTTTCTGTCACATGTTTGTCACTCCATTCAACTCAAAAGACTAAGGAAAGTTTCTATCCATGTCTCACTACTACTGCCATCGTATCTTCGTCAAGGAGGTCATCAATAATGTCTAAGTGTGCAACTCTTGTATACTTAGACATTTTTAATAGTTTAACACTTAGTCATATTTAAGCATACATCCATGAACATGAGAATCCAAGAGAACAACAATGGACTAAATGAAATACAAACACAGATATAGTGCGGGCGACACAAACCATGCATAACACCCGACTAAGTCTTTGTTATTGTGAAACAATTACAATATGAGCACTATCGTCTTGGTTCAAAAATTTGGTAGTGTCACATGACTCGCCTCACCTCATCAAGACACTCATAAACAAATTCGTCACACCAAGAATCTTTGTCACAACCATCTCTATCACAACCTCCTACGATGCACCTCAGACATGATGAAAACCACAGACTTGCAGTCTCTTCATTTGTGCAGACTTCACAAACTTCGGTTTTGCCTCACACATGCCTCCAACATACATGCGTTTCTAGACTTAGAAAAAATAGGCCCAAGAGAAGTTCACCCAACTCTATCCAATGAATCCACCTCAATGCATCACTAGTCCTCCCAAGTGGAGCGACTTGGCTCCTTAAGGGAGCTTTCTCTCTTCGTTTTCCTTAGAACTATAGAGCTCTTCTTGCTCTCCTTGTCTTTAAAAACTCCCCTCCTTGGTTGTGCACTCTTGTTCTCTTATAGACTCTCCAAAGGTCACCATCATGAACCATGGCATCCTTTGGGGGTGTTGCACACCTTCACGAACCCATTTCCAAATGAATCATCGTTCCCCTTCACGAACCCGGTTGCTCAAATGAATCATTGTTCCCCTTTGCGCACCCGACCGCCCAAATGAACCCATGCGCTTGTAAATAGTCATGCCCCTTGGGACTGACATGCCCAACCTTGGTTCTCCCCTCATGCCAGCGCACCCCAATATCTTGGTTTCTTCATACTTGGGAAATCACCTTAGCGCGCTTGCATGCCCAAGGTGTCCACTTGCTCAATTTATATGATGGAGCAACCCCAAGTTTCGTCTCTGTGAGGACTTGGGAAAATCTCTTCGCGCCCATATATCAGAAGACCTTACATCCCCCCCCACCTAAATTCGTTTCCATCCCCGAAAACATCCACAAAATCTACTATCTCCAAGTCTTCGCCCAAACACGTGCCTATGCTATAACCAAGTGTACTGGAAACCCCAAATTTTGTGCCAACTAGAAACCCCAAATTTCCATAAACCAAACTATACTGCACCCAACTTTGCACTATCTACTGCATGAGTCAATATGGTTTCTCCACACAAATCCAAGGATGAAAGTCACCCAACTCTACTGCACTCTCTCGCTGCGATGTTTCTACCTTGGTACTATTCAGTTTTGTTGCTATCGCTGCTTGCTACAACTGACTACTACCCACTTCACTTCAAAAATTTTGCTAAGTTTTGAACTCTTGTGATCTTGTTTCTATGCCCATACTTCAACCAAATCTTCCATGTCTCTGCACAATGCTATAGCCTCAAGTCTTGCACTAGTTGGGTGGCTATTCCAATCATCGCATCCGGTTCCTTAAATGTGCATCTCCATGCCCGAACTTGGTATTTTATGTCGCATCTTCGTCACTCCATGCAACTCCAAAGACTAAGGCACGTGTCTATCCTTGTCTCACTACTACTGCCATCATATCTTCGTCAAGGAGGTCATTGATAATGTCTAAATGTTTCACTTAGAACCTATTGATGTGTTTGTACTTTGAATTCCTTCCAAAATTAGGTCCATCCACACAACAAGATCAGACCAAGGTAAGGTCTCCCCTCACCTTGCTGTGATTATGGAGTCATCCCAAAGTAAAGTCTTCTGCGACAACTTGAATCCATTTTCCACCTCATGAAACAATTAGCCAATCTTCTACACCAAGAAATGCTTGTCTAGACTGCCTTTCTGCCACTACTTCATCACTTGACCATGCTGCTGCATCTACCTCTCCATGCCTTAGAATGGTTAGGATTCACCCTCAACCATGCTGCCCAAAGTAAGAGAAACACCCATGTCCAAGTAATCTATTCATGCTGCAATCTACCTGTCCGCACAATCCCCCAAATGAAGGCAAGTCCTCAACTCACCCCCTTTCATCAAGTCACCTCTCCAAAACTCAACATATGCGATGAGTGTGGCCAACATGCCCTCACACTCCTCAATGAGTTCAAACAATCTGTCCAAAGTGTTCCAAGTAGAATGAGTCACCTCAAAGAACTTCCATGCCCAAGGCACGTTTGAACCAATACTCTACCAACCTCAACCAACAATCCCCACCAGATCTCTCAATCATCGCACAATCATCCACAAGTCATCAAATGCACTCCACCTCATCCAATTTTCCACACCAAAGGTGAGAGAACACTAACCAAGTCACTTGGTCTGTGATTTTCCCATTCAGGTTGACTACCAACAATTCTTGGTTAACTTCCTTGCTAACTCCATCCATCTCCTAGAATGAAACTGCCTTGCACCTGCTGCAAGCATTCAAACTATGGAATTGTCATCTTGAATTTAAAGTTATTGCATGATCCAATGAATTTGGATAAGGCACCAAGCACCAAGGCACCTCATCCATCCTCCCAACTTGACATGAGCAAACTTCACTTCCCACTTCATTGCAACGACCTGTCCAATGCGCCTCATCAAAGAGTTAGGAAACTTCCTCAAGCCACCTCCACAACTGCATCCAAATCTTCCTAAGTACACCACATGACTCTTCCAAGTGGGTTTCCCCAATATCTCCTCACATTCGTCCCATCTAAGGCATCCCAAACTGCTACAAGACTTCTTCAAATTTGCACCACTTGAGTCACCCTGAAGTATGTTGGTTTTCACCACGAAAACGGATTGCAATTGAACCACCAAGTCATCTAATTTCCCTTCAAAGAACTCACTGCAACACTTAGGAAATGTAAGAACTTGAACCCAACCATACCTTTCCAAACAACATCCTTCGCTACAACCATATTCTAAGTGGTGTCTTAGAATTCTACTTTCCCAAGAAACCAACCCTCCTCATGAACTCCCCTCAATCATCATCCACAACTTCACAAATACACAAGACATTCATTGCGATACAAGGTTGAGTCCATTCATCCAATTCCAAAATGCATATAAGTCCCAAACTTCACATGCAACACGACCGAACTCATCTCCAATGTCTTGTTGTCTCCACACCTTGACTATTTCAATTCAAGGCACCATGCATCCATTTTATGACTATCAAGTCATATTGCCAATAACTGATTGTTATAACTTTGTGAAGAGTCACCTCGTTCGAAGGTTGTGGTCTTCATCCAACAACCCAACTCATCTCAACTATTGTTCTCGGTGATGCATGAAACAAAGACATCATCATGGAAACATGCCCAACCAACTTCTTGATGTAGAGTTGCTCTAGGTCACCCTAGGTCATCCAACACAACCAAGTGATTCACCTTACTGCAACCCATAACTGCTCCCCTTCACAATCACTTATGCGATCACCCTCTACGTTTCACTTTTGTAATTACTTTTGTTGTTAGATTTGTGACAAGTCATGCAACAAATCCTGTGTTCAACTTCCTTTCCTGACTGCTCGGTTGACTCAAATTTTTTTGCATCTGGTCTCTCCAAGGTGTGCACAACAGATCCGACACTGAATTTCATCATGAATCAAACTAATCGATTCCGTACCCAAATTGTCTCTGCCATCAAGACTGCAACATGTTCTGTGATGAACTCTGCGATCACCCACCCTATCCAAGTGCCTCCTGTCACCACAAAATCTGTTCTTGGCCCATACAAGGTGTGCATATAGCTCAACCTTCCACCACACCATCAATCGAGCCTCTATTGTAAGTCTTATGCAAATTATGCAATGAACTAGTTCGTTGCACTGAACGATTCACCAAGTCTGTGAACGTTCCCACCGAAATGCCTTCGCAACAAATTTCCTTCATGTTGCACCCTATCCACATAGTGACTTGCAATCGTGCACCTATTGAGGGCATGCATCATCTCAATGTTTCTCACTTGGCTTCTTGGAAACACCAAGGATACTCCGTCTGGACTACGCATCTTCACCTAGAGCATACCCATACTTCCTTCTAGGCTACATGTGAGTCACACTCTTACTCTAGTGCAACTCTTGTATACTTATACATTTGTTAACAATTTAACACTTAGTCATATTTAAGCATACATCCATGAACATGAAAATCCAAAAGATCAAAAACTGAATAAATGAAAGACAAACACATATATAGTGTGGGTGACACAAACTGTGCCTAACTCCCGGCTAAGTCTTTGTTATTGAAAAACAATTACAATATGAGCACTATTGGCTCGATTCACAAATTATATAGAGTTACATGAATTGCGTCACCTCACCAAGACACTCATAAACAATTTTTTCACACTAATACTCTCTGTCGCAACCATCTCCACAACCTCTTGTGGTGCACCTGTGACGTGCCCACAACCGCAGACCTATTGTCTCTTCATTTCTGTAAACTTCACAAACTTCGATTCTACCTCAAACATGCCTCCAACAAACCTGTGTTTCTATACTTATAAAAAATCAACCCAAGGGAAGTTCGTCGAACTCTGTCCAACGAGTCCACCTCAAGGAAACAAAAGTCCTCCCAAGTGGAGCGGCTTGTCTCCTTGAGGGAGTCCACCCTCTTCATCTACCTCATAACCACACAAATTTTCTTTCTCTCCTTATCTTGCAAAAATACCCTCCTTGGTTGTGTGCCCTTATTCTCTTACATGCACTCCAAAGGTCACCATCATGAATTGTCACATCCTCCGATCGCCCAAACAAATCGTTGCGCCCCTTCATGGACCCAGTTGCTCAAACGAAATCATGCACTCATCAACCATCGTGTCCCTTGGGACCGATGCACCCAACCTTGGTGCACCCCAATCTCTTGGTCGCTTCATACTTGGGAAAAATCCTTGGCACGTTCACATGCCCAAGGCATCCACTTTCCTGTCTTGGGTGTCGGAGCAAACCCAAGTTTCGTCTCCATTTGGACTTGGGAGAAGGTCTCTGCTCCCATCTAGCCGAAGATCTTACATGAAGGTATATAGGTGTACAATGTGTTAAGACCCATTCTAATGGAGAGGTCTTTTATGTTGTATGACATATGTGCATACACCACAGACTTATCCAGGAATAGGAGTTTACTATGGTAATCATGTTGATATATTTGTTTATATCTCTTACACTATTTGACATATTTAATTTGGTACAACTATCTTCTTTGGAACTAACATGTTTCATATACAATAACATTGCATGTCTTGTAAAAAAAGGGTATCATTAATGTAAATGTCGTGGACCTCTAAAATAGGTGGTTCAATGACCTACAAAATCCAGTGTATAACAGCTCGAGGGTATTCCTCCCAGAAGACCACCCATATTGACATATGCTTTCAATGGTAAAACAAAGAAAATACGAAGAACTGAAAAATGACATTGACAAACTAACCAAAACCCTTTTGTCCAATGGCTACTCTCTCACTCAAATCAACTAAGATTTTCTCTCAGCCAACAACCCTAAACCTAAACCCAAAATCACCCCTCCCTCAACCCCTCCTCATGGTCTCATCTCTCTGCCCTATATCCAAGGGACCACCGATCAAATATAATTTTTTTTAGCTAAGAAGAATATCAAAACTGTATTCAAACCCTTTAAGACCCTTAAACAACTTTTCAGACCTACTAAAGACAAAACCGACCTGATGCTTGGATCAGGTGTTTTCCAAATTACTTGTTCATGCAGGAAATCTTACATAGGTCAAACTAGAAGAACCTTCAAATCCTGGATAAAAGAACATATAATGGATACCACCTACAACCACATCTCCAAATCAACTATTGTGGAACACTCCTTTAACTCCAAACACCTTATTTGCTTTGACCAAACCAAAATTTTTGCTTCTCCCTTGCATTACTCCTCCCGACTTATTTGCGAAGCTTTAGAAATCGAAAAAAACCCTAACAACTTTAATTGTGAAGATGGCTATAAGTTGAGACAATCCTGGAAACCCACCATTCACCACCTTAACCCTTATTCTTCCTCCCATTCTATCATTTCTCGATCTCTCTAATAATTTTTTTTTATTTTTTGTCCTTTTCATCTCCACTCCTTCCCCTCCTCCTCTCCTCTTCCTCGACTTATTTCTGGTCAACTCTTCGCGTTATTGCTCCTTTTTATCCCCTGACCTTTAAATTTCCCTCCCCAAATTTCCCTTTCCCGAGTGGCTTCTCTCTTGCTTCCACTTTCTCCTTCCACTTTATTTCTCTTCATTTAACTAAATTTTCGGCCCTCTCTTTTCATTACTTCCTTTTCTCAATTCTTCTCCTTTATAGTTCCCCTTTCTCCTTAATCATTCTATTTCCATCAACTTCATTCTCTCACCTCAACAACTAGTTTAATCCTTTATTACCTATAATTTTTCCTTTACCCTAACGTCTTCTTCAACTCTTTATTTTTCTTCTTTCCTATTTGTATAATTTTTATCTTGACTAATTCTTTAATACTTCTCCTACCTAATATTATATTTATCATTTCTCTTACCTCACTTTATTTTCTGAACCTAACTTCTGCTTCACATATTTATTATTATATTTCCCCCGACATTTACTCCTAACTAATTCTTTAAATATTATTTCTCCTAATCATCATCATTATTTCTCACATATTATTCTTTTACCCTAACTTTTATTTTGTCTCTTTGTTGATATTATATTTTTTCCTAACTAATTCTTTAATTACTATTTCTCCCACTTATTATATTTTTTCACCTTAATGGCTATATTTACTCATTATTATCACCTTAACATTTATTACTATTATTTATTATTATTGATCTTACCTATCATAAAATTTTATTTACATTTTTTCTCAATGGCTATATTTCTCCACTTATTTCCCTTTCTCCTTGCCTCAAACGACTACCATCCTCTCTTAGTATTTAAAGGCAAACCTCAACACACTCTTTTTGAACCATTTGAGATTTTTATGTCCTTGATGATGGGTGGAGTGTCTACTCAAAACATTGGACGTTTCGAAACCCGAAACAATTCAATCCAGAAAATATCTATCATTATGACTTACTGTGAAAACTTGCATTATCGGATTGACAAACTAGTTTAGGTCATATGAGACAAAGGATGAAATTATATAATTTTTTGATTCAAATGGGGAACTTATGTTTAATGATCCTGGATTTTTTGACATCTACATTGAGAAAATTTCTATTGGGATGAAAATGAAATCTATATTTTAAGAGCTCCCATATAGGGAGAATGTTAAGATTGCCCACTTACTAGATCCCCTACATATATTAAAAAATGTTTCGTCTTCTTTATGGAGGAATATATCATAAAAAAGTGACACATTAGGTGTTAGGAGAGATTATAATTTCAAATACTAAAAAACAACATTGCAAAAAAAAAAGTAGAGGATAGGTCATTACCCCTTGGTCTTTTAAAAAAGGTGATGTCCCATGGATTTTGAACAAAGATGATTTGTCTCTAGTGAAGATGCTATATTGGGTTTGAAGGTGCCTTATTTAAATGGGTTGAATCTGTTGCTTCTCTATAGAAGGATTGTTGGGGTCGAAATCATATAACCATCCAAAACCTTCTAAGGGTATGTATGTGGATTGCATGCTTCTTTTTCTGTAGTGTAGTTTATATGGTATGCACTAACATTATTATTCCAATTAATTTTGTACATGTTTATTTTATAGTGCCATTATCTTTTTCTCATCTATAGTTGGGTGAACCATGATTACCCCTAGGACCTGCAACACACCATATCAAAATTATTTGCATTGTACATTGGAGTACATTAATGGAGATCCACGTGGGTAGCATTCCACAATGGCATCGAGAGATAACTAAGATTATTTATATGTTTGAGAAGGTGTTGGAGCCGCCCCTGTTTTTCCTTCAAAAGCCATAAAACTCTGGAAAAAGCTTTTTGTTGCCTGAATAAGTAATCCTTTGTCACTTACTAAGGGCCCGTTTTTCACAAGTATGTTTGTCCTTAAA